>JASFDH010001196.1:0-16307 GCA_036937195.1 Nidularia pulvinata
TTGGACGCTTTCGCTATAAGCGGAGCCATTACGTTCCTTGCGCTCTTCGGCCTTGCTGACCTATCGTCTAAGAACCCAGCCGCGATAAGTGCTTGACACCAGCTGACCTGGCCACCTGAGTCTCCGCTGCCCTATACGCAGTTGCAATGTCTTATCTTGCAGGATCCTGGTTCGCGGGAGTTACGGTGGGATTGCAGAGTTTGCATGCTGTAGGCGAGGACATGCAGTGGCCTGGCCGCAATTCAAATATTGTCTGCCATGATACCGTTAACCTTTATCCCGGTTAACAGTTGCCTGTTGACGATGCTGTCCTAGAACGGGTGTATGGTATGCATCGGCTTATGCGCTATCTGCTCAGTGGTATATCCGATGTGAGAACGCCGGTCTTTGAGCAGAGCAGATTGAACCTTGGTCTGATTGATGTCTAGCCGAGCACTGCAGGCATGCTCAAATCGTGACATCCACTTTCTGTGTGTGACTAACGTGACCGTATGGTGTTACAGAGCCTTTAGAATTAAATAGTCACAAATATATTTTAATTGCTCGCCAACCCGAAACGGACAATATTCTCTGACCTCATCCTCTTATTTTTCGTTCCCCATATGAAGAATCGCGAACTCTCATTTTGCTGAATCGTTTTCCTTTCGGACATCGTAGATATAGACAGCTGGCAGGTTCACGAATACTCTTCCCCTCACATGATGTTCTGGAATGTTTATCGTCCTCCGAATTACCCAAGAATTCTCGGAAGCTATCCCAATAGCGTTCTTTCAATCCTGTGGCTAAGAATTTTGGCTTCAAATCGGTACGGAAGACGGGTGCTTCGGCTGGGTCCTCATCGGTTATATGGTTCCCTGTGCCTTTCTCTCTGCTACTTTTGCCTTAGGACAGGCTTCCGAATTGGGATGTCGTTGTACTGTATCTCCAGGAACAGGAGCTTCAAACCCCTTACGATGTGAGATTCGTGTCTTATTTGCACTCTTTCAGCGACTAGCGCTCTGGCGATTCATATCTTGTAATTTCGCTGGCATGGAGAAGCTGTCAGGTAGGCTTGACTGGGCTTGACACATTAACTCAACATTAACTCTCCATAACTCGGTTGCATTTATTGCTTCCTGAAAAGCATCTCAAAATTCTTGCTGGTACATTATTTTTTCTACCGGGGAAATTTTCCTGAAATCTCACCACTTCTATCCAGCTTCTTTCGGGGAAAGTGCTTATTATGGGATCGCCGAAAGAGGCTACTTGGCTCCAGAAAAGCATCAATGGAAATTCTAGTGTGCAAATTGCTTTCGTGATAACTACGCGTTTATGGCTATCTGCTCTTCAACGGTCTACCTCAAGGTTTTGCGGGTCATCAGACGGATACAAGTCCGGCTTAGAGCGTGGATTTCGCATTCAGCGAAATTGAAGAGAAGGCAGCATGTTGGCGGTGCAATATCGCGCGCTGTCTAGTTCTCTGACTTGACGTTATCAAGGAATCCTTGCCTTCAGCTTCCTGGAATCAGTCCCGACATATTAACCGGTTGATGTTGGTCGATTCGTCGCCACGTGGTTCCACGCTGATTTGCCTCCGCTCACCGGCACGATCATCCGATCAGTGGTGGTTTGTCATTATCAATCTCTGTTGTCTATCTATCCCACACGACGTAGTGCGTGTCTTCCTCCAGGACTACAACGGCTGCAGTGCGATAGTAACGCGGCGTGAGTACCCACGAATATCGTCGATCAGAACATCTTTGATCTGCAACAGTCGTTCGCTCTGTTTGGCTTACGACATTCATAACGGAGTCTTCGAATCCCCAAAACTGAGGTAGTCCGTGTTGCCAGGAGAACTTGGACTAGGTGGCGGTATTTCATACAGCTGTCATCAACTCCAACTTGAAGTCTCGCGCGGCTGCGCAACGCGTTGAGCTTGTACTCGTCTGGGGCAACATTACATGAAAACTGCCTATTTCCAAGGGTCAGCGGGGCCTGGTAACATTTCGCGAGGTTGGGCACCACGGGAAGCCGCTATTACCCCAGACGGCAATCGTCCACATACGCACACTCTTAAGAACTCGACGGATGCTGTAGATGTCTCCTCCCTGCACTCTTTGCCCTGAAAATACTTCTTCCTCCAGCCCATGTCTCCTCCAAAAGCCAGTCTGTCCCTTGACGAGCCTATAGGTATTGTGGGAGCAGGGCCAGCTGGCCTTGTCACCGCTCAGGTTCTGTTACGAGATGGATTCACCAACGTGCAGCTCATTACGAGGGACGAGAGCGTCGGCGGTATATGGTCGAGAGGGAGGATATATTCTGGGCTGATGCTGAACAAGTACGTATGGCCCAGCTTCATGGCTTTGAAGATGCTGAGGCTTAATGCGCGATCCAGTGTGCATGGTGAATTCAGGTTTTCCGCACTCCCAATGCACTTGCCGCCCAATGCCGAGAAAACTGGAGGACGCCTTTCTGGAGAGGTTCTATCTGCGTACATGGAGGAGTTTGCGAGCACATTTGTTAAAGATAGAATAAGATTCAGAACAGAGGTCCTCAGCATCCGTCGCGGAGCGACCTGTCCCTGGGTCATCCACGTCCGGGATCTGGGAACCAACTCAACGGAGGAGCTAAAGTTTTCGCGTATAGTCGTTTGTACTGGAGTAAGGACGAACCATTATGACGGGTTGAGCAAGATGAGCTAAGTTTTCATGAATTCAGGGATGCAGTGCACCCAAATTTCCCTCCAACCTTTCTCCAAATGCAGCGCAGAACGCCGGCTTCCTGGGTCTTGTCATCCATTCAGCAGAGCTTGGCGCGCGGCTAGGCGATATCCTCGCGAAGTTAAACTCTACTCACCCTGAACCTCTGGGCGAGGACAAAAAGGAAGAAGGCGCGATCGTCGTCGTGGGTGGGGGTAAATCCGCTCAGGAGTGAGTTTGTCCCCCTCCTGAATCTTGCTGTATTCTTGCTGATGATGCCCGTTTGCAAAGCACGGCGGCGAATCTGGCAAATGCAGGGTGGAAGGTAACGATAGTGTACAGCACCCTCGATTCGTTCCTCGCTACCCCGAGACCATTGCCGAATTTCTTGCGGAAAGGAAGGTCAGTCCCATCCTTCGCATCTAAAGTATTCATGGAGCGTAATCAATATCGACAGGCTTTTCACCGTACTTTCGCCGAACATCGAGCTCAAAACATGGTGGGAGTGGGTGCTATCTCGTCGTCTAAAACTTTCTTCCGTATAATTTACCTATTTGCAGACGATTTATGCATACCACATGGCTGGGCTCCAAAATTATCCACTTTATCTGGGGCGCCCTCGCCCAGCGCGCCTTCAATGCATACTCCATCCCCCAAGACTCGCCCCTGCGGCACACGGCCTCCCTCTTCTGGGAGACGCGCACGAATGACGAAGGCGTCGTTCGGAACAGTGGGTTTCATGCGCTTGTGAACGCCGGGAAGATACAAGTTAGGGCACCCGCGCGGGCGGTAGGGTACGGGGATGATGGGCACTCGGTGGTGCTGAGTAGTGGGGAGAAGCTGAAAGCAGATGTGGTGGTCCTCGCTACGGGGTACACATCGTCATGGAGCGGGATCTTCGATGGTTCGTGTTTCCTTCTTTCCTACCTTTTGGAAGGATTATTGAATCTACTTGCTGTACACAGAGGAAACAGCAAAAGACCTCGGCATCGATAGGCACGCTCCGCACACCCAGGTCCCCGATGAATGGAGCAACTACAAAACCCTTGCGAACCCGCCTCCTCATCTGGCTGCGCGGCAGACGGACGAGAGGGCCCAGTGGTCCTCGACGATCTACCGCGGGCTCGTGCCGGCAAAGAATATCAACAAGAGGGATTTCGCGATCAACGGGGCTACAGTACGTCCTCCTGCCCTTTCTTCCTTTCCACTACATATACTTCCCAAATCTAACACGTTATTTGACTACGGCAGTTCACAACCAATAAAGGCTACGCATTCGAGGCCGCCGCGCACTGGATCTCCTCGTATTTCCTCTTCGACAAGATGCGCCTCCCGCCTACCCCCGAAGTAGCCATCGCGCATGCGGAGCGCGAGGCGGCGTGGTGGCGGAAGCGCTTCCCCGGGATATACGGGCTGAAGAATGAGAGTTATAGCGCGGCGATACAAGTGTGGTCGTAAGCCCCTCTTCTCTCTGGTTTCAAGTGATTGCGGACTTAATGGCGTTATGGTAGGTGGCCGCAGGCGGTCGACAGCCTCCTCGAGGACATGTACCTCCCCAGCCGGCGGAGCGGCGGGAACTGGTTCACGTGGCCATTCAAGGTTGTGGATGTAGATGAGATCCGGACGCTGGGAGAGGAGAGGAGGGCGAGACGGATGAAGGATTTGGGTGTCAGGGCTGAAGACGCACAGTTAGAGCTTGCCTCTGGATCGGGTATGTTATAGTGGTAAATATTGAATAGATCTAGAACAACGTAGAATTAGCGTTAGAGGTTTCGAGTAGTGTTAGAAAGCTCGTAGAACTTGAGCTGTAGTACCGTCACAAAATAGAACTAGAGGACGATCGTCGAACAGAGATGGGCTAACAAGATAAGATAAAGATGACTACAGATACATTGGTTATTACGTTACTACTACTAAATTACCGAGCTAGATGATCCCGATCCCTATATATGAGAAAAGCGCCTGCCAATGCACGGGTATATATCGAGGGCGCGCAAGAACGCTGTACATCAACTGTCCATCCTAGTACGCCGGCTGCCCGTCGTCGCGCCAGTACAGCGTCCCCGCCGACCTCGTCCACTTCGGGAGGGCGATCGTAAATGCGACAATGCCTATGATGTAGGCTGCGATGATGGCTGTGAGCAGAGCGCGAGTCGTTAGTAAGTGTTTCCGCGCGACGAAGAGGAATGGAGGGGGAAGATGATGAATGAGGGAAAGGAGATGATGGATGGGGAGAAAGGCGAAAGGGGATTGAGAAGCATGAATGAAGGTGATAGGGTTAAAAAGACAATGGATGAAGGGGCGGGAAGCCAAAAGACAATCAATGTAAGGAACAGTAGACAAATAGATGATGGATGAAGGGCCGGGAAGCTAAAAGACGATGAAATGAAAGGAACAGTAGACAAAACAGCAGATGCAGGAACGGCAAGGAAAAAGATTGTATGAAGGGGACGGAGAATCAAAAGAATGCGTGAAGGAACGATGGGGGGGATCAAAACCGAACATGAAGTAATACAAGAAAGACGTACACATCCGCTTTGCAGGGAACTTCCGCAGCTCATACCCGATCTCGGGTAGTCCCATGATGTTGCAGAAAATGTGTGCGGTGATGGCGGGGTAGATAGACCCGGTGCGCAGGAAGAGGTAGGAGCAGTGGAAGCCGAAGAGCGTCGTGTAGGCGAGTTGGAATACTGAAGGGCGTGGGTTTAGTAAATAGTGGTAGGAGGCGGAAGGTATAAGGGAGACGGGGTGGGAGGGGGAGCGGGGGTGGGGGAATGATGTGGTAGGAGGGCGGCGGGAGGATGGCGTTGTGGAGGGAACGAGGGATGGACTCACGGGAGATGATGACGGCGCGCTTGAGGGCCTCCTGCGTCCGGCCGTAGCGGTTGTACGTGTCCCACGCGTGGTGGATGTGCGCTGTGAGGTACCAGGTTAGGTCCCCTTTCTGTTTATACTGGAAGGAGGATAGACATACCGAGACCGAACGTCAAAGGGCCGAGGAAGATCATGCGCGCGCTGGACGCGCCAGAGAGGTGATACACCGCGAGGACACACGCGCGGAAGGTGATTTCCTCCGTTATCGGGGCCTGCGCACACCACAACACGAGTTAGGTTATGGTGGGGAGGAGGGGAAGGTAAGGAGAGGAGACGTACCCAGATGTAGTTCCTCACCCCCTGCCATGTCAGGAACTTGTTAGTCACGTTGGTGCGGAAGGACCAGAAGCGCTGGAAGGGGAGGCAGTGCCCGAGGTAGTACGCGTAGAGCGGGCCGAGGAAGAGGAGCGGTGTGACGAGGTGCGGGAGGAGCGAGTCGAGGTAGAGGATCCCGTCGGGCTTGAAGCCGAGCCGGACGAGAGTCGCGTCGAGGGCGTCCGGGATCGTCTGCGCGTTGGTTAGTTTTTGGGTTTTCGAAAAGAGAAGAGACGCACCTCGCGCTGGATACCAAAGTACCTCCATAGCACGGCAAACACTCCCGCGCACGACACCCCCGTTGCCAGCGTCACCGCCGCCAATCTGGCACGTATCACATCCGGGTCGTCCCGCCACCGCTCGTCCTTCTGCTTCTCCCTGGGCTCCCCGGGGCGCACGGGCGTGCTGGGGTTGAAGGAGAGCCGCGCGTGCTTGGAGAGGTAGAGGGAGCCAACGTAGGAGGAGGCAAAGAGGAGCGCGAGGGCGTGCGCGGCGGGGGTGGAGAGGAGGGGGGAGATGAAGATGAGGGGCATGGGCGCGTTTGGGGTTTGAGTTTAACGTGGGGGGAGGGGAGGAAGGTGTGTCTGAGGGCAAAGGCCCAGGCGGAGGGCTCGAGGACAAAAAGTCGCGGAATACAATAATTAATTAAATTTTGGAATATTGTCATCGTCACGGCATGGTTTAGGTGGGTCACGGGCTGGTGTGACGCTGCACCTTGCTCAAGACGTGAATGTTCTACAGGGCTACAACGGCCGTATGTTCTTATACACCGGTACGCACGGTGCATTTATATCTTAGAATGGTGCAATCAAAGCTAAACGCTCAATTTTTCAACAGCAGATCGGCTATTGGCCGAGAATTGTAGCATCTCTGCCGAGTGACCTATTCTATCCCAGGCGCAAGGTAGATTTGTTGTCTTTACGCCATTTACAAAGTTTTGCATGCGAATGGCATTTTGAATTACGCATCTCTAGAAACCTAGAACCTGCGGAGGCCCTATCTCGCTAGTGCTGCGTCATTCTGTGACAATTATTAGGCAGAAACCATGGGAGATGGAGGACTGAAGCATGACGTGGTGAGTATTAGATGCATAAATGATCTAATGGATGCTAAATACTCGATTCCTCAACTGTAAATAGGCTATTAACCAGGAGCTGTAGCATCTCCGCCGAATATTGGCTCAATGTTCTACCTCTTCTGCCAGTAGACTCGTGGTCGTATCTTTGCATCAAGCTATGTAAGAAGCCAGCGCAATAAATCATGGAGATGCGAACCAATCAATCCCTCGTATTTCGCGCGAGTATCGTGCGATTCTATTTCCCTTCGTCGATAGCAACTGCGGGAGGGTGAAGATAAGATCTCGCAGCAGGTGAGTGTTAGATGCCCAACCCATTCTTCATCAGTTGATATCTTGTGTTTGCTAGGATACCGATGGCACGTCCAGATACTCTGCACGCACAGGATCTATGGACCAAAGTTTTGGACTTCAAGCTTCAAGGTTCTTTATATACCCTGGTCTCTCCTCGTCATTCCGACACACCTTCGGCCTGCCCGGCCCCTTATACTGGCGGAAAGCACTGAAATCTACGAGTCCTGCGAAAATCTACACCCGTTGAAACCGAATTCACACACAGTACTCTCAGGTGATATAGTTACGCATCTTCGGCGGAAACTACAGGGGAGGGGACTAGATTCTGCTGTACGCGCCGCGTGGTGAGCCCTGCGTTGTTCAAGCTGTTCTGTCTCGATTAAAGTTTTATGTTTTCATCAGGCGTTATTACCTGTATGCCGCTTCCAGCCTTTGGTAGGATATTGTACCAAAGTCATGAACGCAGTCAAGGCTTCATATACCTTTGACCCTCGTCATTTCAAGGCAACTTCTGCCACCCCATCCCCCCTTTTTCAGGTAGATAGCACTGCAAATTACGAATCCTGCAAAAATATACGCCCGTTGAAATCGTACCCAACAATCCCGAGTGCTCTGCACATTAGTTACGTTTCTTCGGCCGAAAATACGAGAGAACGAAGGTTATTCTGCTGCATGCACCGCGTGGTGAGTGTTAGATCCCTAACCCATTCTTTCTCGACTGATCCCTTATATTTTTACCAGATCTTATGGTGCCTATACCGCATCTTAAGATGTTCCACATGCACAACAGCCATGAACGTAGTCGCTTCGAGCGTTAAGGTTCCTTACACCCTTGACCCTTGTTATTCTAGGACAACTTTTACCCCGCCCAGCCCCAACACTGGATGTCATATGTATCTGGAGCATAAATCAATTCGCGACGACTACCAATGCCCGCTGTGCCCGGACTGCCTCTATTCCAAGAACAGCGCATACATGTCGAGGCCCCTGTGTGCCGATTTCGAAAATCAACTTGTAGCCAGGATGTTTCATTTATCTAATGCCCGAGATGGACACCAAAGGCCCAGTGACCTGTAGATCCAGAGCCCTTTTTCATTCCTGAGGGACGCGTCCACGACGGCCTCTCAATACCGATTTTGTTCCATGGTCAAGAAAACATTTGATGGGCGCAATCAGGCCAATGTGTACATCACTGGCGCGAGATATTCGGGACTCTTCTCAGGATGCCCTCTGTCGCCGTGGACATCAGCACGCGTTGGGTTTAGGAACTTTTTCATTTGGAGATAGGCTATGCTTTACCTGCCTCGTATGCTGAGTTGGACATATCACCCAGAAGCGATACCTGAGACAAGGGCATCGTGGACATCAGTGCTCGCTGGGCCCAGGAGCCTCTTCATTCCAGGACATATGATTCGTACCCTAACCCCTGTATGCCAACGTACCCGCGCACCGGATGTCGTGCATACCCGATGAGATCGAACCAGACCCAAGACGCGTTGCACGTCCGAGAATCTCCTGTTTCCGGGGAATACGATGCATATCCTGACCCCGACCGTGTATATCGCCTCTAGCCTATGGCACTATATACCTGATGGATATGAACCACATCGCGGACACCAAGGCCCGTCACGTCCTGGAATCGCTTCACTCCTACTTATCCGCCCCTACGTCGACCTGTTACTATGATGTCCAGATAGACATGAACCAGGCCACATCGCTCACTGCTCTCTGGGTGCTCTTCATTCGGGACAACTCCTGCATTTGTAGCCTTCTACTACCTTCTTTGAATACTTGATGGAAGTAAATTAGGTCCTTGCGATTGCCGACGCTCGCTATGCTATGGATTGGTTACTTTTCATCCAGCATGTTGCATACATATTTGCTTCTATAACGGCCCTTCACAATGATGCCGTCTTTGATTGACGAATTTGAACCAGGTCATTCTTTGCCATGCCACTGTCGTTCGTTGTCCCCATCCTCCGGCAGCCCTTCACATCTAGCCCCCATGTGTAGACTTCGGCCTATGAGCAAGACAGTCTACTTGATGATCATGAAGCTGATCGCCGTAAATGTGAAAGCGCCTTGCGCCATGGACTCCTCGTTCCACGACAGCAGGACAGCCCCTGCACGTCCAGCGCCTATGTACCGGCTTCGACCCATGATCAAGAAGATCTACTTGAGGACATGAATCCGGTCACTGCGGACGCGAAAGCGCGCTTCGCCTGGGACGGTCGCCGTTCCACGAGAGCTCCTACATGTCTTGCACCTAATACGCACCGCGGTCCATGGGCAGATGCCACCTTTATGTGACGAGCACAGAGCAAAGCATTGTGGGCACCCTAGTGCTCATTGTGCCTGGTGGTTCTTCGTTCCAGGAGGCCTCGAGCAGATCCAGATCCTAATACCGGCCGTGATCCACAACGCCGATGTCCTGTATCCCTGATGAGCACGAATCAGGTCAATGCGGGCATCAAGGCTCGGAATATTTTCGTTGCAGGATGGCTCCGGTATCTCCCATTCTCTTTGACCGACGATCAGGATGTTCTGTACAACGGATGGGTTCATAGAGCCACCAATTCCGCTATACAGTACCGCAGAATCTCTTCATATCGCCTGCATGTCTAGTCCTCAGCAGACCGATTTCCACCAATGACCATGATGCCCTCTTTACTTGATGGGCACAAACTACGTCGATGTGAACACCAACTTGCGCTATGCATCCCATCCTTTTCAGTTCTAGAACTCCAGCATACTGTATGTCCATATATGCCTACCTGGCCTCATGATCAGCATGTCTGGTGCCTGAGCGTGTGCCAGGAGGTTGTGATCACGAAGTCTCACTATGTGTTCCAGATACTCTTAGGCCCTACTCCAGAACAGCTCCTGCACTTCCAGCCAGACGCCAGACTTCAGGCCGTGGCTAAAATACCTCCTTTCCGCCATCATAGGCGTCTGGTGCAAGGACACATGATGAGTACAAACCAGGGAACTTCGAGAAATGCGGCTCGCTATTTGTTCTTGGGCTCGTCCATTCGAAGAATACTTCCACTTATCCACCTCTATATCCCGACTGCAAACTATAGCGAAGACGACATATGGATCTATTGGGTATGAACTAGCGAGCTCACTGCTATGCCAACGCACACTGAGCTCTTTCATTTTAAGGGATCTCCTTGCTCATGTGTGCGATTACCTTGCCCTGTCTCCTTCCAAGAACAATGGACCGGCATATCTGGCCCCCGGCTCCTAGCGCTTTGTCCTGCTGCACAGGCACTTATAAGCTCCTGGCACCCACTTCCGCTGGTTTATGGGTGCACGTGCATCACATCGCGTGGCTTTCCAGGCTCGAAGTATCATGTCAGTGGTTTGGAAGAAGCGGTGGTACCTGCTCATTCGAAGCGGATGTGAAGTCAACGACCGAACCCAGGAGCTTTCCGCTCGGTCACAGGATAGGCTTTGGATGGTTGATAGATTGATACGGCAGATGCGTCTCTCTATCGGCGAAGGCGGAACCCGTACTCAGCTATGCTCATCGCGACTGTATAGATACACTCTTACATGCATGCAGGTCTTTCATCTTCCCATTGTGCCGTTATTCGCTACTCTCTTGCTCCCTTGGCCTGGCTCCTTCATCTTCATCGAGGTGCAAGCCTCTTTTACCTACCCAGTTTCTCGCGCTCTGCTTATCCTTCCTCATCTACGTATTTCATTCACTTCTCCCTTGTGTTCTTCGTGCACCGTACGCCATGCGACTTTCCTTCTTCCCTCAAGCTCCGCTCCTTCATCTTCATTGTTCATCATTCCGTTGCGTGTATCTCCCACTCAAGTCCTTCATTCTGCCCCAATACCGTTCCTTCATGCAATCGTACCAAGTAGGGAGCTTTTCTCTCACCTAAAATATCATTCACCAAGGCCAATGGCCACTCTAAAACGCTGTGGGAAAAACTTCGGAGATCTGTTTTTCGACGTCTTTTGCCTTCCTGAGCTCAGATCTGAAGATGATTTGTCTCCAAAAATTCTCCTGACGGAGATATCCCTTTTATCATATTTGGCTGTCCCCTACTGTAGATCGAGAATGTAGCTCGGGAACTACTCGGCAAGAAGTCCACAACACATGCGACTTGGAACCAGTGTCATTAGCCGTTATATTCCCACGATTTAATAATAGTCGAGACATTTGATAGTGCTCAACCGGCTCTCTTCTCTTCTCTCTCTCACGTAGCCACCCAAGATGCAAGATCGTACTCTGAAAGTGGAAGCTCTAAAGGAATCTTGTACGAAAATTTCCTCTAGTACAACCACAAATAGTTGCCCTATTTCCCTATTGCCCGAAGATATCATTGTGATTGTCTTCATTCGTACAGTTTTCGATGCCTTGGGTTGCTTTCGATATCGAGATGCGCAAAAACAAGCGAGGTATCTCTCACAAGTATCGAAGAATTGGCGCCAGATAGCACTAAGCTCTTCCGCTCTATGGGCTAATATCGACGCCGCCTCAATCAGTCTTCAATGGGTGGAAAGGATGCTTCTCCGTAGCAAGACTCGACCATTAGGAGTACAGATGGAAGTATCCGATGACGACGTCGATGCAAAGAAGTTGCATATTCTATTGAAGCACTTATCACGATTCCAGAAGGCGTCCATTCGTATCGAATCCGCCTTTGCAGACCTGCTAGGCTCTTTATGTAGGGCATTACAGTCGTCTACTCTACTTCTCGAATCCTTGCACCTGACGGTAGAAACGGATGGATCCGAAAGACTGAAACCACCTATCCCATTCCCCTCCACTACTCCAAAATTGCGGGATCTAGTGCTTTCAGGATATAATTTTACGTTCCACAAACCACTAAGTCTCCAGCAGTTGACACATCTCCAAATCCAGAAGGCGCCATACACCGTGAACGATTGGCGCTCGATTCTCCGATCCACGCCATGGCTCAAACAACTCAGCATAAAAAGGGCAATAAATTCTGTTAGCGACATGGGCTTCCCCATCCATGGGGACAACACTCTTCCCTGGGATTCGTCCTCCGTTACACTTTCCTGCCTCCAGCGCATTCAGCTTGAGGAAAACTCCCTCGGGGATTCCATAAGTCTGCTTGTGGATCTCCACTTGCCCGCTCTGTCCTGTGTCTCATTGGCTACCAGCACCATCCATCATACATTGGCGCCTGATATCCTGCAAGAAGCGATTTCGCAGACCCTGCTCAGCTGCTGGCCCAAGATGGAGTCCATCTGTCCGCTTCTTCGCATCGAATACTTCGACGTGCGCGTTACAGTTCAGACTGTGTGCTATGATCGAGAAGCACATTCTCCCGATCCAGTAAGCTGTCCGTGCATGAAAATCGAATTTCCGTTCCTCAGGCACGGTGCCATTGAGTATCAAACAGCCCTCATCGCAGGATTGCAATTGACCTCCCTTGTGGACGTCTCTATCCTCGAATTTTACCTTCTCCCTGTTATTTCTGTGAATGAAGAACGAGTTCATCATCTTCTCTCAGCCTTTTGCATCGTGAAGCAGTTGGTTGCTCTCGCAGGAATGCCGTTCAATATCCTGAAACGGCCGATTTCACCAGGGCAGCAGCACGATGCACCCATCATATTTCCGTATCTTGAAGCCATACGCATCATCGAGGGACAGCATACTCCTTACGATCAAGAATCCTTTATTCTTGAATTTTTCGACTTCCTTCGTTGGCGATTGGAGGTAGGCGCGCCTATTAAGAAAGTCATTCTTTCTGCAACGATACGAAGAAATTTGGGTGGTTTGATAAAAAAGTTAGCGGAGATATCAAATCTGAAGGTGGAATTGGCGGAGGTTGAGCGGTGAGTGTTGGAATAAGGGAATATTCAAACGACTTCATTCCCAATATGTAAGCCTCTTATTTAGCCGTATGCGCTATCTTCCTTTGTCCAGCCACCACTATGCAGAATTTATGCCCAGCTGTTTCGCATTTCACTGCCTTGAATATCTTTTATGTACTAGCTTCTATTTGTAATTTATCTACTATGTACTTAAGGACCTTGTTTGTGACTTGTATGCTACGCGTTTGCCTCAATCCATTGGGGTGTCCTTATATTTCATAAGCTCGTGATCATCCTTTCAACAGTGAGTACTTGAGCGCCCGGGCTCTGAGAGAGCGGAATGGAGGACTATTTTGGACTTGTTCCCGTCTTCGGATGTTTTTCTGCTGGCTTCGTCATGTTTTGAATACATTCATATATAATCTCAGTTTCAAATGTTACCTTTAGCAGTACCACTTCATCTGAAGGTAGAACCACCGTACTATGCGTCCAAGCTTGGTGCCTAAGACATGTATGAATCCACTGGCTTGGAGGCTCAGATTCATTTACCTCAGTTGATTCCTTCGCGATGCTTATAAAAAGATCCCAAAGAACTCATTATTCGCCGATACAAAGCTCTGGGATATTGATGGGCATAGGAAAGGTGAGTAGTATATCACAGTCGGAGCATTCATGAATTCTGACGGTGGAAAATGCCTTGATGTACCAGACCAGAATGAATTACCCTAGGAAACAAATATATTATCTTCTGATTTAAAGTGAATCTTTAAAAGCTCTATTTGTTTTTTTGGCAGTTAAGCGTTACATGAACAACTGATCGTAATAATACGGTAAACTGAATAAATGGAGACACACGATGATAGAACTGGTATACTTGATATTTTATTATTTCTAAAATTTAGTAAATGGAAAAGCTCACGGAGTACCAAGTATTTACTCGAACTACAGAGTTCACGCACTGGAAAATAAACTAAAAATGGCACAGAAATCAGGAACGGGAAAGGCTTTTTTCCGAGTATATCATTTTATTTTCTCCGTTCCTGTTTTCTCTCTTTTGAGCAGTCGTTCTTCAAGGCCATTGATAACCTACATCGAAAGGACATGTTGATTGGCCAGAAATACCGATGAAGGCCTATTCCTCGCAGAAATGGATACTTCACTTGCAAAAGAAGCTGTAGCGCACGCTCAGCCTAGAGATCATGAGAGAAATTGGTTTGAAAGTGAGAAATCATCTACTTTAAACAGATAAAATGGGCATACAATGATTGCTGCAGAATTCCCGGTATATTGAGAGAAGTTCTGCTCATGAGAATCGTAACCTCAGGTCCGTCCAAGGGAGGGTATTTGAGCGTGTCGGGAGATGGAATATCCGAGTCATACGGACATGATAACTAGACTCGAGTTAAGTTTTTTTAACCTGGAAAGGAGCTAAGCTGTATACATAACTAAGGAACTCTGACTATTGTTTTGTGCGTCAGATATGAAGAAAGTCCACGTTGGGAGGGCTTGTGAAAACACTCACCAAGGTGTCTTGGACCGAATGCTTTAAGGCGGATACAGCACTTCCCAACGTATCATGCTTGAATTTCGAGTCAAATTAAAGCACTGTTGGATTTTGAAATACTGTGTAGCTTACAACGAATGATTTGAATTTCTGATTCCATTGAATACAATTGCAGTTGTAAGCCATGATAGAGCAAAGACATTGACGACGTACCGAAATAAAGTCTGATGGATCACGATTATTTATTATATCATCTTGAATAGTCTGCGAGGATAAAATTTCAGGATCAAGTCCAATAATAAAAGCTGTGATAATGTTATAGACAATGAACACCATGATTTCGAGCTGTCGAATGAATCTGATAAATATACTCACTATTGTTATTGTTAGTGGTGTTATATTGATTTCCGTTCACGTCGTTGAAGGTTCCCCCGCTGATATTCACCGTTCCAACATCTTCGAACGAGTCCTTCGTAAAACGTTAATGCCCACTATCTTATTATTTGAAAATCGCTCACGTGAACTTTGTACATGTTCAGATCGCAACCGAATGAACGTGATGTAGCATCCTGTTTTTTTGGATTATCCATTTGTCGCTGTCGAGTGCTGGGGTGCTTATCCGGCCCTCTTCGCTGTGGTACTGCACCATACTCGCACACGCTAGATCTTCGTACACAATTGTTGCATGTGGGTCTTGTTGAGTCGCATCGAATTTTGCGGGCACGGCTAGCAAAGTAAGGAGGTCCATAATCCGTCAGTACTCCGTTAAAAGGATTAATGAAAGTCGTAACGAAAGGAGGAGGAGCATACCATTGTTGGCAGGCTATGACGATAGAATATATCTTCTTTCGAGATTCTCTCGAACTACTCTCCACTCCAGCCACGGAAGGTTCCACACATTCCATAGGAGACACGAGAGGCGGCCTGTGATCAGCATCCATGAGCAAGGTCAACGAATGCTTCTTCCTCTTCTCATCCGCCAGCTGCTCCCAATGTTGCCGCTCCTCAGAAGAAAAACTCTTCCACTCCTGACTGATCGACATAGAAAGACTCGCTCGGTTTCTCACCCTCGGCTGCTCCTTTGTTAGACTGTCGTGAGGTTCCGGTTTGCCCAATTTCTGGCAGAGAGTTTTCAACCTTTCCCTACGGAAAAGGATGAATGCATTCGGAGGTCGTGATATGTAGTCCGCTATTCCAGAGGCGAGTGCTAAGTTCAGAGTGCCTAAGATGAGTACATCTGCTGCGAAATTTAGCACAGGAAAACATACAGTCGTATTTGGTATCATCGTGAGTGGCTATGGCGGACATCCTGTCCTGGAGACAGTTAGGTAAATCGAGAGCAGCGGGGGACGGGAAGATTTGCGGCGAGGAGGTCCTGTGCCCAAGGGGGTAGAAGGATCTTCCACGAACTCGGAACGAGAATAGAGAAAGGAATGACAGGGTAGTGCTGCTATTAAGGCGCTAAAATAGGCGCCTTAAAAAGAACAATAGGTACGAATGAAGCGCTCGTTCATCATGCCACATCCGCGCCATCCACCTCGAAAAATAAATCTTGCACGGACGCAGCCATTATTTACAGGTACGCGGACGTCCCACCAACGTCGAGGTTGCCGTTGTTGACGAGCTCCGACTTCTTGCAACACCGCGACTGTGCCGTTCCCCAAGCGATGACTGCAGTGGTGTGTACATGGATGATATTTAGGGGGGAACTTGGAACTTGAAAATCAGCGAAGAAAGGTAGACGAGAGGGTGGATTTCTTAG
>JASFDH010001197.1:0-16302 GCA_036937195.1 Nidularia pulvinata
GCCCCTGTTCTAATTCCGTTGATTTGGATTTTGTACCATTCTTTGTCTTCGCCTGCAATAGCCTTGTTTTCACCTGCGAGTACATGAATGAAACGGTTGCAATACTTAGCTAGCTCAGCTGCTGTCTGATCTGAACGTGTGAATACGATGCAGTTGCCTTTGTTGTTCCACTTGATAGAGACCACTTTCATATGTTTTGAGTCTTCATGTTCAGCGAGGCACTGGTTGATGTCTTTAACCATGTGGACTTCATCTCTACGGGCTTCCAGGGGGGTACCGTCTGGTAAGATTCGGACTACAAGTCGGGAGGGGTGGTGGGGATTAAGGGGGTTATCGTTGTGTTTGATGGGTTTAGCGGGTGTGGTGTTTGCTTGGGGTTGGGCGTGCATGCTATTTTGTAAAGTCTTTGCCATGGTCTGGTTCTGGGGGTGTGTTGGTCTTGGTTGCGTAAGCTTTAGTTCGATCTGGTCGAGTCGAGTGGTCGTGTTGTTATTCATAGTGTCGATCTTCTCTGTCAGCCCTGAGATTAGGTTCTTGAGGGCGTGTACAGAGTCATTGATGTTGTTGGTGGTTTCGACCATGTCAGGTAGCGAGTAACTGGTGATTCTTGCGCATATCTCTAGGGCATGTAGCTTTAGCTCCTCCCCAAATTCTTCTACATCTGGGTCGCAGCTTTCTACTGCCAGGTTGTGGAGGTTCTGGGTTAGGACGTCAATGTCCTTGAGGCTGCGTTTGATGTTATACTTGATTGTTTGTTCGGACATCCTGGAGCTGGCGAAGTATGGGTCATCGTCATCTTCTGACATGAATTGGTCGTCGTCTTTGTATGACAAATTGTCTTCGTTTGCTGGTACAGATATTGTAAATGCTGGGGGTGTCTGTATTGTGAAGATTGGTGACGTGTCTGGTCCATTGTTGGGTCTTGCCTTTGGGGTTAGTGACCCGTTGAACAGGCCTTGGGCTTTGGGTCCTGGGTTTGAAGGCATGGTGGGGTGGGTTTGGGCTGGTCTATTTGCTGATCCTCTCGTCTGGCTTTCTAGCCGTCTGGAGGGGGGGGTAGAAATGGTGTTTGCTGGTTTTTTTGCAGGGTGAGGGTTTCTGGAGTGAATGGGGGATGTTGGTTGGCGTTTCTTATGTGCTGATTCTGCCATGTTTAATAACTGCCTCTACTCTATATCCTGTACCAGTGTGCTCGTCGTCTCCGGACGGTTCTTACGAGCCGTGGGAAAAACGAGGTTGTGATGGTCGGGATCAAAGGAGGACTTGACCGTGACGTTGTAGTCGGACTTCCACTGCCAGGACGTCCACGCCACATAGTCTGTGCTTTACATTTATCCATGGTTCGACACACGCATCATCACCTTTTCGTTTCGAAGATCACCATGAGGGTGTCGCGAAGATCAGATTGGTACACACAGGATTAGGTTCTAGCTTCGAGGCCTCTCCATGATTCGTTCATGGTACATGCATATGTCGCAGTAGAAAACAATGCGTTTAACACGAGGCCCAACGCGTGTAAGCTGGTGTCTCCATCGCCGTTACCACCCACGCCTCATGATAGTATATAACAAGTATGATGAACCATGGGCATTCCATCTCCCCAACTTCAAGTTACCATTCTAAGCTCCCTGTTCTGAACAAAGTTGAAGATGTCTATTCGGATGCCTTCTTCTGGCAAGTCTGTGAGTAGCTCTGAACGCCTAGATGTATTGTTGAAGTTGTGATCATTAAAAACCGTGCCAAAATCTTTAGGCCTTCTCTGTCGCCATAAAACGCTTCACAAATACGTCACGGGACAAGCTCGAAAAGCGGTCCAGTACTCCCGATTCTACGCTTTCCCTCCAGGATAAAGCCGACCGAGAAGCCGACCGGATTCTCATAAAGTCCCTCACATCGCAGCTCGAGAGCGAGAAGTCCGTTGCCAAGAAGGGCATTGAGGATCGGAAGATTCAACTGGCGGAACGGGATAACAAGATCATCGCCCTCAGCACGCAGATCGCTGAATGGGATAGGAGAGTTCTGGAGCTCCATGCAGAGCTGGAGAGCGTGAACGATCGGCTGGAGTCTCTTTCACCTGTTCTGGAGGAGAGGAACGAGCGAATTCAGGCTCTCTCCGAAGGGCTGAAAAGTGCGGAGCGCAATTCGCAGACGCTCACGTCCCAGCTCGCTGAGGCACACTCCCAAATTGCCTCGCTATCCTCAGAACTCGAGGAAGCTTTGGAGCTTCGTCGCCATCCTCCTGCCGAGGTCTCTCGCCCACACCCATCATCGTCCTCTGTAGTTGAAGACGGCGACGATGACCTTAGTCAACTGCCCATCTTCAACCTTGACTCAGCAGACGAACGGAACAAGACTCTTGCGGCTCAACTGGACGCCGCACATGAGCGATCACGGACGCTCGAGTCACAACTTGAGGAGGCGAAGGAGCAGAACCAGGTTCTCACCTTCCGCTTGGTCGAGGCGGAGAAGAAGATCCCGCAGGTCTTAGCTGGCCCTGTTATATGGCTGGATCAGTGGTTGAGGCCGAGGGCCTCTTAAAGTGGAGGAGTGGATATCCGCCGCTAGGGTCGCTGTTGCACGTGACAACGAGCTACACCTGCAAAGCATTCCTCGTCGCCTTCTGTCCCTCCTCCTTGATACGACGACGTCCAACCGGATGCGGGGATGACTGCTCATGCCTTATCGTTACTTATGCCTGTGCCCATGCAAGTACACTCGGATGGAATTTGGCTCTCCTGAGTTCATTTTTGAAACTCTAGACGTGGTCCATGGATATATGTAAGATAGCTGACTCGCTGCTGCCATTGGCGAGTCATGCTCCGCGCTGACATTAATGGAGATGATACAGACCATTTCCCGCACGTATTTTTAGCTACTTGTGTTTGTGCGAAATAAAATCATATTTTATAAAGAACCAATGCACATCATAAAATCTCGTGAGTCGTCATGAGTGCGGTATTGCGATAATGCAGAACGTAAAATATGCAAACTGGGAAATGGGTGGGGGAGTAGTGGTATCAACAATGGTACGGTGAGCCAAAAGCTATACGAATTGTCCTTAAAATGTCCTCCATCCTAGTAAGCCAAACAACACGGAATTGTCTTACTCATAAGAGTAGCCCATAGGCTCGGCGCGAATGTCCATTACATCGTGGATAGGCTTTGAATCTGCTAGCTGCCCCATATCGAGCAGGAAATCCAACGTCACGGTTGTGTAGGGAGGATCGACGGTGGTTGGCCCGCTGATATAGTAGAGTCGGTTGGCGGGATCTGCCATCTGCCACTCCCACCAGATGCGATCCAAATTGGCATGATGCATGTAGAAGATAGGGTCTGTGTCAAAATATCGCTCTCAATGGCTTATACTTAGGAAAAATAACGAAACAACACGCACCGCCTGGACTCGAAAAGAAATTTCCCATATCTCCACCAACAAGAACGTGCCCACCGTTATGAGCTTTGAACGGCCCGGCACCCGGCGGTTTTCCCTCAAGTTCGATACGGAAGATATCAAAGTCTGACCATTTGGTAATATTCGCAACCGCGGCCGAGTTGAGGTACGTCCACATGGTCTCATTCATGTCACGAACGAGACAATGCGGGATAACTGTGATTGTACCAGGTCCTAAGGGCACCTCCAGTGCTGAGAAAGGCCCGTCTAGTACACAGCCTCCACCCCATCCGCTCGTCGCGAGCGTGGAGGTGCTGTTGTGCCAAATGTCGGGAAATGTGTTGTCGACGCCGTTGCCACCAAATCCGGTTTTGGGATCGAATATGGGCGCGTTTGCGACACTAAAATTAACGAAATAAGATAAAGATTTTATATGGCAGATACGCTTACGGTCCCCCGATATCGGCATCTATGGTCCAGTTCCAATACCTAGGATTGAAAGAATAAGAGTGCAAATTCATATGAAACGTGGAAGAAGCGTTTCTTACGGCTGCGCGCCTTGATATCCACATTCGTCACGAAGAGCCGTTTCAAAGGCTTTTACCATCAGACGATGCCATGGCAGGAATTGCCCCTATCAACGTTTCTATCACTATAGAGCAAGTCCCAAATAACGTGTATTCGTACCACATAATGAATGACCAGAGCCAGATCAACATGTTGTGCCTGGAAGTCATCATAACGGACCTTGACTCCAGTGAAGCTTGTAAGTGCAGGTTTTTGCTGAAGACAGCGGACTGCCCCGAGATATTCCTGCTTCTGACTATCGGACAACGCCCTCCTAAGGTGAGGATGAGATTACGTTCTTAGAAAGATCTCGTTAAGTAGCGCTCACCATTCCTGTCGCTTCAGTATATCAGAATGGGTCTGTTCTTCGCGAGGAATGTTGAGCTTTTAAAGAATACAGGTAAGAGATATGTCCTATTGGAAGTTGGAGGTGCTTATCTCACATCGACTCCGGTAGCGGCCCCATTTGCGATCCCCTGAAAGGCGGACAAAGCACAGACCAGGAGTGCAAGCAGTTTGCCGTTGCAATACATGGTAAAGCAGGGAGAGGAGCCGAGGAAGGGAGGATGGCGAGCAACTCGGGGTGGTTTTATAACATGCGCGGTGAGCGATCGGTACAACCTAACTGAATTAGATTGAGGGGTTCCTTCGTCGGGTGGTCCTCTCCCCTAAGCCTACAATGGACTCCAAGAAGCAGGCAGTGTACTTCGCATGGATGCATATTGCCTTAATATCGTCTAATTATTTAGGATTTCCAGAGTAAGTAGTCCTTATAGACGTCCTCCGCTCACCGTTGCGAGCACATCGGGAACTATACAATATTCTTCAAGTAGTGCGATTGGTGACCCATTAGCTTCTGCAGGCGAAAGAATGCAACAGCTTCTAAGAAAAGTGTCCGTTGTGAGCGAGACAAACTAGCAAGCGATCGACAACTGTGCCTTTATATAGAACATCGTCGATGTAGTACGTTAGCCCTTTGATTTGAATGCCGCAGGTGGGCGAAGTGTGGCGAGTAGAGGAAGGCGTTCTCTACAAAAGAAGACAAGATAGATGACGAAAGGAGCGGAATCGGAGCTCGGCGCGTGTGCTTCGGTTCAGGGGCACGATTGGAATTACTCTGGTCCATGAAGGGTGAGTGACTATTCCAGTTCTTTCAACCCTCCTGACCACCCACTACGTATTCAAGATCATTGAGCCTTTTTTCGCAGTATTTGAAATCCTCTTTGTTCATGTTCATGCATAGACACCATCGGATGCCAACGTTCTCAGAGAAAGCAACGCGATCAAGAAGTCCACGCAAATCGGGTAGCAAGGTCAAATGCTCGGTATGAGCTTCGATACCGCTTGGGGCCGTCTTCCCGCTACTACTGAGGCCTTAACTCATCAGCATCTGCTTTATTTCCGTACGAGTATCGTTCAATCTACTTGTCAGCTGACTTGGTTTGGTGGAGGCTAGTACTCCAAGGGAGACGTAAACTCCATCGATTGCATGGCCAGGGTAGTGGTTCTGTTCATACGCTTGGACTAGCGCTCATGACAGCATGCAAAGAGGGGAAGTTCTTCTCGATTTAGGTGAGGAGCATTCACATAGCTTCGTCTAAATCGCCTCCTTTAGCTTACGTACTGGAAATAGATTATTCAGCCTAAGGATATCGGCAAAATACAGCACACGGCCTACGTGTCCCATGAATAAATTTCGTATAATCTATAATTCTGCAGTGTAGTTGGATCGTATCGTTATCCTCGGGCCCCGCTATGGCAGTGCCAAGATTGCGGTTCAAAATAAGAAGAGTACGAAAACGTGTACGTTATGAAATGAGCATGCCATTGCGCATTGCAGGTCGAGCCATTGTATCTGGATGATCATCGATATGAGCATGGTGGCAGGAGACAAGCCACTATGAAGGTAGGCACTGAGTAGAGGCCACAAAAGTTGTTTGCCTCACCTGTCGCTACCAAACACGTCAAGGATCTCAATTACATGTTACTATGACTCCAGAATCTACTTTCTTGAACCATACGCTCGTGCAGTGCTTCACGCTCCGAAATGTCAAATATTTTCACCACTCAAAACTCTGAAACCTTTATATCAGCACAGCGACAACTCATACGCTGTTCGTACGACGGATATTCGACGATTCGAGTCAAGAATGTCTGCTGTTCCAGGACCCCAGATTCAACCAATTGACCTGCATCAGATAGAGAAACAGGTATCCGATACTACTAACATGTTGTGTCAGGGAGCACAGGCTCACTCGAAAGTGATCGATCATAGATACCCGTGCCACGCAGCACACTCTCCACTACCAGGCCCAAAGTGCATGGGGTGAACGCTGAGCACACGAGCTTTACGCTATGTTGCTAGTAGGCTCCAATGCTCCCAACATGCGGCCTCTTGCTACAAAACCGCTGGTCTTCCTGGACGTCTTGTTCACTCAATTGATTCTGCGCTTGCCCTGCTTTTTACGGTTGCATCTGCAATAGTACTCTATGTCAAAACCTATCATGAACCGCCCAGTACGCGCCCCCCAATCCCTCTTTGCTTTTCTCCCTACTGATACGTGGCTCTCTCAGCTCCCTGTCCGCGCCCCAACCATCTATTCCGTCGTCGGCCGCGTCTTCGACCGCGCCAGTTCCTTTTCCTTCACCCCTCCGACCCCACCAAGCACAGAGCTCGTGCACGACCCTGCGCTGCATCAATCCGAACGCAAAGCTCATGCCGATGAAAAAACGCGCCTTGGCGCCGAGCTCGAGGCGGAGAAGGCTGCCCGGGCGGAGGAGGGTGCGCGTCTTGCGCGAGCGATGGAGGAAGAGAGGAAGCAGCATGCAGTAAGGTTGGAGGGTATGGAGAGGGAGAGGGAGGAGGAGAGCAAGGCATGGGACGAGGAGAAGATGAGGATAGGGAGAGAGGTTGAGGAAGAGAGGAAGGCGCACGCAGGTACACGGATGGAGCTCGACGCGGCTAAGCGAACAGCGGAGGAAGCGCAAAATACGTACTTGGCTCACGTGGAGCGCCTGCACCACGAGTCGGAGGCTGAGCGGACCTCTCACGCAGAAGAAACCGCGCGCCTGGAGCATCTGCTCGACGCAGAGCGGCAGGAGCGTGCAGTCGACAATGCGCGGCTGGGTGACGAGCTATCCCGCCTCAAGGAGGAGATGGAAGCGACACGGGCACTCCACGCTGAGGAGATGGCACGGATGGCGAAGGCGCAGCAGGAGGAGACGAAAAGGATCGCGGATGCACTTGTTAAGTTGCTTGGGACTGTCGACGGTGGATGGGACGTTGTTAAGAGAGCTGAAGCTGGGAGTGCGTGAGCAAGGGCTAGCTGGTTTGGCCATCCTCGACAACTCGTATTACTTTATTCTACATACAATCTTCAAAATATCGCATTATACACGTCACTATGCCATGTTAGTATTCATATTCAAACATCTATTTCGAACCCACTGCAGCTAGAATTGTGAGCTCCAGTACTACGTGTTTTCGACTACCCCGACCGTCCTGTATGCATGCATCTTAGGGATCACCCTTGACTGTAGCTTGATTCATCCAAGCACCCGAACCATGAGGTATCCTAACAGTAGCCTATCGCAAGTTGGTATGTTATACCCCAAGCTGGAGCTTACGGCCTAAGACCGTGACTGGCACAACGCACATTCACAAACGATACTTATACCTATCCGGCACCGTTCCCAGTGGACATGATCGTACACAGAACTCCAATGTAATGCAATACAACGGAATGATAATAGGTACACATTATTACATAGATAAAAACTACCCTCTCCTTCCCAATCACGGCGTTACATCTCCGTCTCCATCCCCCTCCGGCAGCACCAGCCCCGACTCCAGCACGACCTTCGGCCGCAGCAGCACCGCCTCGTGCCACTCTGCCTCCTTACCCGCCTTTCGCTCGGCGCGCACAAGGCCGAGGTCGGTCGTGCATAAGACGAGCTCCGCCTCCTTCCCCTTTTCTCGTGCCTCTGGGTCCTTAAAAATTCTTGCCTCTTGTTTATCCCTCTCATCTCCCCGGATAGGAAGGCCGAACGCATCCTCCATCGTCCCCGCATCAAACGGCACATCCGGCGCGACGTAGAATGCCTCCAGGTCACAACTCGTCACGCCCGCACCAACAAGCACGTTCAGACGCACGGCAGTGCGCAGGATGGCGGTGAGCCGCGGGAGGAAGATGCGGCTGATGTGAGCGTGTAGTGTTGAGGGTGAGGGCGCGAAGGTGGTGGAGGTGGGAGAAGAGGTGAGAATGGGGGACGACAAGATGGAAGTATGGGGAAAGTCGCTGGGCTCAGAGGTTAGGGAGGATGAACCAGAGGTGAGTGTTGAGGTGACGCCAGCGGTGATGAGGATATGCACGATCGCAGTGACCATGTAAGAAGAGAGGTCCGGTTCGTGCGCGAGCATTCTTTGTAGATGTGTCCGCGTAAGCGCACGCCATCGGCCTGAGACTGCTTGTTCCTCTGTCCCAAAACACCACATTAGAACAGTTCAAATCGGCCCCAACGCAAAGAGTAAAACACCAAGACTCACCAGACTCCCTCACGCGTGCGTAAATCTCACTCAACAAATGCTCGTCCTCCGGATCCTCAAAATACCAGGACGACACCACCCAATGCGCATAAGCCGCAACACCAGCCTGGAACGCGAGCTGTATCACCACCGGGTCCGCGTCGTGCGCTGAGCTGCGAAGGAGCCGCACCATGCGCGCACCGAGGATCTCCAGGGCGCCTGTATGCGCGTCGCGGGTTTCGTCCGACAGCGCGTTGTCGTCAGACAGTGGGGATGATTCGCGAGGGGAAAAGGTGAAGGATTCAGCCATGACTGCTGCTGTTTGCAATATATCTGCATTGAGCGCCTCCACGAGTGCGATGACCTCCGCACCCGATATAGCGTCCGCCGTCCCGAGGAAGGTGTGGGCGCCTTTGAGCTCGGCCGTACGAGTATCCAGGAGCTGCGTCGTCTGTGATAGGCGCAGGTCCACCGCGCGTTTGTCATCTGCTAGACGACGGTGTTCCATGCCTAGGCGGAGGACGTCGCCTTCGAGTCGCCGATTTTCGTCCCCCAGACGCGCATTTTCGGAGCGGAGCAGACCAAGCTCTTCGTTAAGTGCTAACGCTGCGATGAGCCGTTCTTCCAGAGCCTTCATCTCGTCCCTCATGCGCTCCGCCTCCCGCCGAAGTGATGCAATCTCCTCAGCCTTGGCATTGATATCCTCCTGCCTAGCACTCACTACCCTCCTCAGCGCCGCCGTTTCCTCCTCCTTCCGTGCTGGCTCCGTCTCCTCCCCTCCGCCCCCATCTACACGCCGTCTCCACGCCCGTGCAGCTCCAAACCCAAAAACACTGGCAAGCCCAAGGCCCACCATACTGATCGTGATGTATGTCGGGAACGGAAGGGCCAAGGGAAGTGATATGGAGGCGTCGTCGGGGAGGAAAGACATTGCTTGTGCAGGTCATAGTATCGCCCGCGGGGATGGAACAGGTTTTGGGTAAAGTGGAGGAGGGACATGAGGCAGGAACGTGGAGGCCTCCCGTCGGCCTGCGTGTGATGGGCTGGCACTATCTGTCAATTTATCTTTCTGGCAGTGACGAGTGGTGCGCCTATCATTGCGTGTGGTCCTCCGAGCCGGTCGGTGAGAGGAGCCTCGAAGACACATTCGCGAAATAATACGGTTTTAGAGTGTGACCGCTCATCTTGCTCCGATACCGCGCGTCCCGCGCTGATAGAGGGCCTACTCTTGGGTTTGGAGTGCCGTTTTCGTGCCGAATCCGAGGTAGGATTTGCATGGATCGCCCTTGTTTGATCCACGGGGCGAGGCAGTGTGCGCCTCGAGTAAGAGGTTCAAAGTTCAACGAGGCACGTCACTGTGCCTGGCCCATCTGCCACGCATAAGCACGCACATCAGGCGTGATGGAAGAAACACGATGTTGTGGGTACTCACCTTTACCGTAGATCTACTTCTTTGCTCCCCAATGGAATGAACATAGACCACGCCCGCATGGTACTTCCGGAGGACGATGATGACGTTGAGGAGAGTCTGCAAGTCGAATGTTGTTGGTTGAATCTGAATGGTGTTGTGGTGAACGTTTGAACCGACGATCGGCAGCAGTTCAGTGACGAAATTGTTTGGCTGCATACGTAGAAGCAAACAATGGAATCAGCTAGATTCTCCAGCTTCCTTCCCATCCTCTTCCACGCCATCGTCGCTCTCTCTCGCTCAGCTGGTTCTCACCTCCACTCGATCCTAGCACCCTAAATCCTCTCTGAATCGTACAAATATGATGTGATACTCAATTCACTCGAGGAATGGCTTTAGCGTGACCTCAAGTCCATATTTGGTCCTTGTTCTCCTAGTGCCGTGCTACCTTGTATTCTCCAAAATCTGCAGAAGAACGGCCACAATGCCCTTGTAACTGGCCAATATCCCTCAGATAATTCCATATTAAGCACAAGCACGAGTCTTCTTCAGATTTATTCCCTGGTGATATGGCGACGCGGGTCCCTGGTGCTTTACTCTCAAAGACTGCCAACGAACGCCGCGACTTTATACTATGCTCGCTTCACTCGTCCAAAGAACTTTCTTTCCATATTCTGATCCGGAGTCTCATGCTGCTATCAACAACGTCTCGTTACTAGCCTGAGCAACTCTCGACATGGCATATACACTCCTTGACGACGCCTTGTATTTCCTTCACTTAAATCGCTTGTTTCTATGCTCAAACCCCTGCCGGTCCTTGCAAGATGGCCCAACAGCTCTGTAGCTCCGTTCTCAAGTCATCTTTCTCTGCACCTCCAATCGTCTCCAGTGTCAAGAAAGCTATCGGACAAGCCATTAGCCACCGTTGTGCCGAGCTCAAGGACGCCGCGCTAATCCTGCGCCGAACCCCAAAGGAACATGGGTGGAATACGGCTATGAAGCGCAAATTTCTTCCGAAGATGGAGTACACAGAAGTGCCGAAGGGGTGAGTCGTGACCTTCGTGTTCGCGTCCGCTGCACATTGCATGCTAATTATTCGTTCTGCTTTGTAACAAGATATATACGCGTCCATTTGTATGAAAGCCTCCAAAGCATACGACAGGAAGAGCCATCACTTGCGTTTTGGGATTTTTCACTTGCGCAAAGTCAATGCCTGGAAATGCGCGACGTCAAGCAGGTGTTCGGGCTCCAGAGTGTCGTAGTATGGTTTCAAAAGCTTTAAGCTCTGAACGGGTTATGTTCTTACAATGAATGTTTACAGACAATTGATCCAGTAAGGTGGGAAGAGTTCCACTCGGCAAGCGAAGACAGGATATCAGCCCTTGCTCTTTACAACTTGTGCGAAGGTGATTTGACTTTGGGTCTTAAAATCATCGGTTCGTAAATTCAACACCATTCTTCCTTTATATTCTCTAAACAAAATATTCGATCCCTCAACCACACGCAGAACCCAATGTCACCCCTTTGGGAATCTACCAACGCTCTCTCCGCATCGCCGCTTACCTCTCCGGATTCCACTTTATCATGTTTCTGCACCTCCTCTTCAACGGGAGCACAGCTCCTGGATACATGCTTATCCCCATGTCAGAGACATACTGGCTGCTTTTTGAGGCCGTACGCGCATGCCGCAATTTATTCGTGGCAGTGACTTTGCGGGTGTGTAACGAGATCCAATACTTTTATCAGAAGAACAAGGTGCTGTTGGCGATGATGCTGATGCTGATGTGGGGCATGGTTGCTGAGACCGTGGCATACGGGTGGGTGAAATGGAAGTGAACGAAGAAGCGGTTGGGGATCTGGAAGGGGAGAAGATTTATGCCATTATGAGCCTATGATTTATGCTCACACTTATTTTTCTTATGCAACTTCCTTTTCTTATGCGGACTCCTGTTTTAATAAATCACAACTGTACTTCTAGCAGCACTATAGATATGACTCTTTTCCAAGCTGATGTCAACCGTTACCTTGTTGTATTATTATCTTGTTTACACACAAGTACACCGAGTCCTTCTCGCCTTTATTACTGTGATTATGCTGACACAATATTATAAATTCTAAATCTCGCACCGGGGATTTGATCGGACGGCCAGTGTGCCCATCTGCCTTTCGAGGTTCCAGACCATTTCCCTAGTCCCTATGCTAGCGCTCGCTGAGCATACTCTCCTATAAGCAAGCTACGGGGTCTTGAGCAGAATATCGTCCTCCTCTAGGCCAGCTTCTGCCCATGCTTCGTTCCATTATGCAACCTCTTCCTTTCCTATATCTATATCTATAGGTCCATCTGGTGAAGTTGTGACGTCCAAGGAGTTCCTACCACAGTCAAGGGAAGCATATACTCTTTTATACTCTAGAGTTGACTCGGAGACTTGAACATCTGGCAAGAGTTAACGCGGTACATAACTACGAAAAATAAATACCGCTTACTACTTGGAACATGTGGTTGCATATCGTATAGTGTGTTGAACAAGATGGTCGTGAATTTGGCTGGCTGCACCTACCAACAAGCTACTGTATGTGGCTCTCGAGTGAGCGTACGTGAGTCATGACGTAAATCATATTATTTTCACTATTTTGGTCTATTTATTGCACAACGTGGTAGCAAACAGATTTTACGGGGCTGCCCGGTGCCCGCTTCCACCATACCCGCAACTAGCCACTGGCACGTTCTGCGTCAACGACGATGCTGACTCTTGAGCGAAGGAAATGCGCTGCAAGCGTACAACAATAGTCTTGTATGTAAGTGATTTACATTAACTCGCGAAAATTTTGTTAAATAAAGTGGTACACAGCATATGAAAGGCGTTGAATGTGACAAGTATCCTCAATTGAGCTTAGTCGAGAGCTGAACGAAGAACCACTTTCGGCCTCATGACGATACGATCGTTATTATCTTGATGGCCGCTCGAAACCCTTCTTAATCCTATGTCAGACGTGCACATTACTCTCTCGGCCATTCCGTCTGTTTCAAATGCCTGGACCTCGTCGGCATACGCATTATCCATCTCTTCGGGCTGGAACGATACTCCGGGTTGGATCAGGATAGGTTCAAGGTAACCGGGAGCAGAGTCTTCGCTGATCATCGTGTTCAACCGAAGCGCTAGATTTGCCAGTAAGGACAGCCTTTCTTCGAATGCGGTAATGATGGCTCTCGCATGCGAGTAACCAGCGAGCGTCAAAACGTCGAGGAGAATTTGGCGGATGAAGCCCATCATTTGGGACGGGATGTCATCCGAGAGCTTGAACTGGGCACGGGTTGTGGCTTTCCATTTCCAGGCGGTGGCAGGATCTTCTGTTGTGAAGAATAGAGGTCAGCACATTCTCGTGTTTGTGGTTATATTCAGAACTAACCTGTTCCTTGAATCCTGGAATATATGATATCCAGAAAATCGCTATACTCCCAGTGTCCTGGGCACCATGAGGTCATGATACGATTGCAGCAATAGACCATGCTTGCTTGGAGCGCCACCTGCATAGGGAGAGGATCGGACTCGGCCATCGTCTTCGATAACCTCGCTCTCAGCAACAGAATAATCTGAGTCCCGAGTACCTTAGTCATTCTTGAGATCAAGTCTGCCTCCTCGTCCATTCCTAATCTCACCATATCCCCTTCACCATCGAATTCCAGCGAATCAGCCATAAAGGCTGCAGTTTGAAATATCTCTGCATTCAGCGAATTTAAGGGTGCGGCCACTGCTTCCTTCGCAGCAAAGTTGAGGCGGCTCATCAGCGTGCCCGCCGCTGAAGCCTGTCGATGAGATCGGGAAACCTGTATGCTCATGGCTTGAAGCTCTTGCGACTGCTGTCGGACTTGGTCTTCGAGCATGTGGTTCCGGCGCTCAGTCGAGGCGAACCGTTCTCGGAGAGAGTGTAGTTGGCTCGATAGCTCGCTTCTTCCGGAGCGCATGTCCACTGCTTCCTTCTCTAGAGTTATCTGGCGTTCATTCACCTCAGCTACATCCGCCAGGGCCCTCGATAAAGCGTCCTGCATCTCCGATTTCTCCTCTTCAAGAATAGCGATACGAGCATATGCTGTTTGTAGTGCATTCTGCATGCTGTACAATTCCGTTCGGGTGCCTTTTATCGTTTCCAGGAGTTGGTCACGTTCAAGGCTGAAGGCTTTCACCTGCTCATCCTTCATACCGCTCTCAGCGTTTGCGCTTTCGAGTCCGCCCATCAATCGTCGTAGCTCCTCAGCTGCAGCAATGTTTTCCACAGTGAGAATGCGAATCGTGTCCTTCACATGAGCCTCTTGGGCTGTTACCCGAGAGAGATGTTCTTCGAGGCTCCCCAATTTCTCACGCAACTCTTCTTTCTCTCGTGTAAGGACGTCCATTGTTTCTTTTGCTCTTGTATTCTCCCCCGTCACCTGGACCAATTCGTCGTGCGCCTGGCGAAGTCTTTCAAGCGCTGCAGCATGTTGACTCTGGAGTCGGTCCGTCATTTCCAACGCTCCTCGGAGCTCCTTGTCCATGTGCCTCTCCCTGTCCGTCATCTCAGTCTGGACGTTTTCGAAACTGTCCTTATCCGAATGGTCAGACGTGCCAGAATCGGGATGGTCTGCTTGAGGATGCACTGCCTCGCACGAGACTAGTACTGCTTCACCGTCTCGGAAAGCTAGTCCTTCGTCGTTCTGCGCTACATCTCTAGGATTCAAACCTGCCTTCTTCACTCCCTCATTCTCGTCGGTAACCTGCGTCCATTCTTCCCCGGAAGCTCCCTGAATCTCTGAAGTCGAGATAATCGAATCGCTTAACTCATGCCCTGCTGAGTAACTCTCCATAATGGACTTCTCTGCTACTGGAGACCGGGCACCGGTTTTAGGATCAGACGCCCCTTGCTTGTCACTCTCTCTGGTTGCTTTCTTCCCTTTTTTCGCCTTGGAGAGCGGCAATTTCGACGAGATAGGTACTGCCCCATCGCTGGAAACACGTTTCTGAGAACCGCGGCGGCCTCGACTAATGATGCTCAACATGGAGAAAGGAGAGGACATTGCAAAAGTGGCGAATTAGCGGACTATACACCGACCAGGGCTTACATATTGGAGCTGGCCTTCGCCTCCTCCCTCTTACCGCATGTCTTGGTTTGTGTATATTTTGATTGGCTGTACAAACACTATTCACCACCAATGAGCATGTGCTGGGGGCATGCATGCGGCCAATGTGACGAACTAGCCTGCAATTGCCTCGCTGAACTTAAACCCGCAGTATCGAAAGATCGCAGCAACTCGAAATAGGACAAGACTTCTGGTTATATAACCTTTCACATTCACACTCAAGTCAAATTGGGTTATTATCACGGCGCTCTAAGTATTCTATATCCAAGACTCCACATTGCCCATCACTTTCTACTCCGATTACGCAATACGTACACGAAAAAATATCCACCGTCCAAGCTATTGAACAGAAAAATGTCCGGGGGTGCTATCCTGATGACGCGACTGTATAACTCCTTCGCCACCTACTGGCCTCCCAATCCGCCGACAACCTCTTTCAAAGTGGAAAACATGATGACCTTCGGCTTGAGAAGAAGATCCACTTCATGTTTCGGTGCACTTTTCCCTGAATGAATTGTAACAACTCTTCGTAGGCCCATGTCAACGGTGCACCCAATAGGTCCGTAGACCTCTTTGCTCCCTTTTTCTCTACTATTGGCATAAGCGTCGTCCATATATTTTGGATCGAATGGCGTATTGGCAGGGATTATCATGATCTCCATGTCAGACGAAGTGATATTCTCTCCTATGATAGTCCTTAGTTCCGCTGCCATTCTTGCGATCGGATAAAGCCTCCCGTAGAGCATCGACTGAAAGACCTGTTCTTGATCATCTGGGACGCTCACATTGGCGATGATGAGAAGGTCGCAGATATATGCAATGACACTCCTAATCATCGCAGAGGAGTGCTCATCCGAAGGCCTTATTTGCGCCATAGTGATTGCCCGCCATCTACCAGCAACCGCACCTTGCTCTGATTTGCACGTCAGTCATAATATTGAACATAGCACGAAAATGCGTCACCTGTCCCTCTTATTCCACTATAAATATCACGTAATCTCGCAGCGACATCTGATCGCTCGGGAGACCATGTTGCGATCATGCGTAAACACCATTGCAGCAAGAGGTTCTGCAATGCAACCTGAACCGGCAGTGGATCCACGTCTTCTCTCGTCCTCCCTGTGCAATGTGTTACAAGGGCCAGAAGCTCGACACCAAATCGTGCCTTCATTCTCGCTATAGAAACCTCTTCAGTTTCTTGCGATGTTTTCTCTAGCTTAGACTCGTATTTCAGAGATTCTGCTATGAAAGCAGACGTCTGAAATATCTCGGAATTTAATGACTCTAACTTGGCAATG
>JASFDH010001198.1:0-16300 GCA_036937195.1 Nidularia pulvinata
TCGCGTCGAGGTACTACGGGAGTCTGGGAACTATTCGGAAGACCAGCATCTATTGTCTGGTTTCTCCCCTCCGCCGCCTTCTCCTCCACCTCATCGAGACCGTAGGAGGGATTGGAAGTGCGAAGGATATTAGACGGGTTTGAATCATAATAGTCGTAGCAGTGCCTTCCTAGATCAGAAACATTACGCTCGGGAACGTCGTCTGTCAATAAGCTGTGTAAGTACATATGAATTTCAGGCGCGGAAATAGATGCTCACCATAAAGAATTCGGTTAGCTTCCTGGAATGTCTATCCGTGTGTAATGTGAGAATAATTGTTTCTAAACAACGTGATGCAGAAGTCGAGCAGACCTTCTCCGAAATCCTATTGAACATGTCCCAGTCTTCGTCTTCAGCAAGAGCATTTGAGCAATGAGCTGACTCCGGAATATCCGCATTCATGATTAGAATAGGTTCTTCATTTGCTCCGGTAAGAAGCTCAAAATTCTACCGGATTACTTATGTCAGCAATCCTGTCCCATTGGTTAGAACTTCAATAAATTCGATGAACTCACGTCTAATCCGCCATGCGTGCCAAGTAGATAACGAAGAGATATATTCTCTGAATTTATATAGCTAAGACCAGCCTTCAAATTGAAACGTCAGATTGACTCGAAGAATAAAAGGATAGAGTATGATTACAGCCAAACCTTTGATCTGTGATATATCGGTGAGCACGTATATCGAGTTGCGAATTCTAAGGGCTTGCAGCGTACCATTTTTAGCGACAGGTAAACACTCCGGGGTAGACTTGTGCGCAAAGCTGCCGCTATCAGTAAAGGCATTCTTTTTATGTCTTGAACTATTGTAACACGAGTTAGAGAGGAAGATCTAAAGTAACCTATGGGCTTGCCTCCGCGATAAACGATATAGTTTGGATGATCGGATGATGTTCTGGTCTGGGGCGATGTGCCAAGAAACTGGGCAACGTTAGAGTGTCTGTAATCAAATTACTTATAAACAGATATATAAAGATGAAGAGAATGGAAACGTGTACAAAAGCCTTCGAGCGAATGCTGCTGATGCTGCGCAGCACTTAAAAAAGAGACACTTAGTGTTTTTTGTTGAACATTAAGCATATAATGTATGCATACCTTGTCAGAATGAGGACCACTAAATACTTTGACAATAACAGCGCGTCCCTTGTATTTTCCACTGTGGATTCTATAGCTTGTTCCCTTGGACAACTCTTCTTCAAGCTCGATATTCTTTAGTTTAACTATCTTCAAAGGGAAAAAGGAACATCAATTAAAGCTGAAGAGGCGAAAAACTGGTATTACGCGAAAGTTGTGATCTCTACTCTTCTTTCGCCTCCCCGCCTGGAACATCTCCATCGTTGTCTGCATTTCACCTACGAGATTTAGATACGCAAAAGCGTTACTGCCCAGTGAAATTGTTCAATGGTATGGATCGCTACTGACTAGGGGAATACTGAGTTATCATGTTCAAATTGAAGTCTCCAGCGACATCGGTGAGGCTATTTCCAGTGACGACGAAGCCACTGGTATTTGGAAAGAAAGGCATCGAGACGCCGAGCTGTAAAATTAATCGAGTGATACCCAAGAAGGTTGAAGAAGACGATGGGGGGAATGGAACGTAGATGTTGCACAGCTGTGCTAACGGATATTTCAGACACCTGAATGCATCGCCCCTATGTAAGCGCTTAGACGCCGATAGTCGCTAGTCATAAATACAGCCTGCTTTGCTTCTGCCTAAGAGGGGAGACTCAATGGGTCTTACTCGATAGGTCTTATTCGATCCCATACGACTCCTGCACGCAAGTTCGTGGCAGTCTTTACAGGCCGAAGAGGAGGGGAGAAGACGAACAAAGAGAAGAGGGAGAATGTCTGATGTAGAAAGGTACGCGGCGATGGTCAGAAGGATATCGGAAGGAAGAGAGACATATTGTGGATCAGATAGCCTTCAAGAGTTTTGGTAGAATGTTGGAGTCCAAGACGGACAGAATCTCTCGATTTTGAGGGTAGAAGTATAATAGCTTAGCGAGCCAATGTTGCCGGAGATTGCGATGACATGCAACGAGATGCAACGAGCAAGCACTGCACACGGCGTGTGATCGGCGCTAATCGCGCTCTTCACCTCTGTTCACTAGCACCTTCCCCATCACCACAGTCTCGCGTACCTTACAAGACGACGACTTGAGTTTCTATACTCTCTGCACCAATCGTACTTTTTTGAACTCTCCCATGCGTAGGAATTCTTCCAACGCCTCACATTTGAGGATATCCTCTAGCTGTTGTGTCCTCTCTTGCCGTTGACTTGCACATGGATCGACAACACCTCTCTGCTTGGATAAAAAGCGCTCTGCACGGCCATAGCTCATCCATGTTCCCCGTCAACTAGCTCAAGTATCTCTCTACACCACAACCAATTACGGCACATATGTACGATTACTCTATTTTCTGTATGTCTAATCGCATTCGTCTGATCTCTCCCACCCCGTCCTTCGACAGACCCACCTGACCACCATGTCTTATGTCTGCCTTGATAAGCACTCTGCATTCAAGTGAACCCTGCATCCTCAACTTAAACCCTCCTCACCCTTCCCTAACCCCACCACTCACGATGTACACCGCCTCCTCCCTCCTCCTACGCACGCTCTCCTCCGCCGGTATCACGCACGCCTTCGTCAACTGGGGTTCTGACCACCCCGCCCTTCTCGAGGACATCTCCCGCCAGCGCCTCCTCGCCCCCGCCGAGCGGACCCAGCCCAGGATCATAACGTGCCCGAACGAGATGGTCGCGCTCAGCGCGGCGCAGGGGTATGCACAGGTGACGGGAAGGCCGGCGGCGGTGGTAGTGCATGTGGATGTGGGCACGCAGGTGCGCAATGCGTAGCATGTTGATTTAGGTAAGGGTTTTATTGTGGTGTGGCAGGCACTAGCGGGCGCGATACATAATGTCGACCGGTCGAATACTCCCGTGCTGATCTATGCCGGGGCGTCACCGTTTAGCAGCCAGGGCGAGCATCGGGGGACGAGGAACGAGTGGATCATGTGGCTCCAAGGTGCATTTCTCTAGCCTTCGCCCCTTGCTTACTGAGATACTTACTGTCGTTGAGCAGACATACCCGACCAGAGCGCCATCGTGCGCCAATACATGCGGTTCACGTCCCAAATCGGGAGCGCGGCGACGTTGCCGGGCCTGGTGAAGCGCGGATTGCAGATGCACGTCCTCCCTCTCTTCCCTTGCTTGATTTACTTATTCTAACACGTAACATCGCTTAGTGCAACGAGCGCGCCCAAAGGCCCCGTATACCTCTGGGCTCGACGCGAAGTCATGGAAGAGCAGATGGACGAAACGGCGTATGAAGCCGCGAGTGCGGGGACGACGAAGTGGCCCGCTATCGAGCCTGGGGCGCTGTCCGATTCTGGTTCGTCCCCCCTGTTCCCTACTCCCTATCCCATCCTTAGCCTTCCCGCTCCCCATCCACAGCCGCCGACCAAATCGCCCATGCTCTCCTCACCGCCTCCCACCCCCTCATCCTCACCTCCCACCTTGCGCGCTTTCCTTCCTCCCGCGCGGCGCTCACCTCCCTATCCACCCTCCTCGCGCTGCCTATCATGGCCGTCTGTCCCTCTGGGGTGTCCTGCTCCCCTTCGTTCCCTTACTTCCTCGGCACCACCTTCCTCGCGAAGGGCAGCCATACCACCTTGCTCAAGGACGCGGATGTGATCATAATGTTAGAGTGCCCCCTTCCCTGGATACCCGCGAACGATAAGCCCAGCGCGGGGGTGCGGGTGTTCGTGCTCGACTCGGGGGACCCTCTGAGGACGGGCATGGGCGCGTGGGATGGGGAGGCAGAGATGGTGTGTCGTGCGGATCCGGGGGTGGCGTTGAGGCAGGTTGAAGCTGCAGTGCGCCGGATCGACGCGGGCGCGGACACACGGGTGCTTGGGTCTACTGCGATCCAGGCGCGCGCGGAGGAGTTCGGCGTGATACATGCGCGGAGGCGAGAGACTCTCGTTGCTGCGGAGAATGCCTTCCCCTCTCCCTCTCCCTCCCAAAAAAGCTCCTTCACCCTCCCGAACGTCCTGGGTGTGCTGCGCGCCCGCCTTAAGGGGAAGAAGACCCTGATACTGAACGAGGCGATTAGCAACTACCCGCCGGTGTGGGACCACCTTGGGGGCGTGCTCGAGAAGGGGGAGGAGGAAGCGGGGACGCGGGTGGAGACGATCAGCTCGGGCGGGTCGAGCTTGGGCTGGGGGCTGGGGGCGGCAGTGGGTGCGTTTTTGGGCGCGGGGGAGGAGGAACAGGGAGGGAGAGAGGAGGAAGGGAAGAAGGGCAAGTACGATCTTGTGGTGCTCATTGTGGGGGATGGGTCGTTCCTCTTTGGGGTGCCGGGGTCGGCGTATTGGATGGCGCGGAAGTATGGGACGGTGCGTCTGTTCTATTCGTTCTATAGTGACCAGGGTGCTGATGGGCTTTTGTGGTGGGTAGCCGTTCTTGACTGTGGTGCTGAATAATGGGGGGTGGAGGGTGCGTCTGATTCTACGCTTTACGTCTTCGTTTTATTCCGTCGTGTTCACATCTTCCAAACCATCTCTTCATTCTCCTCCGTGTCCGCGTTTACTTCTTCCTCATACCATCCCGCCTTTCATCGTCATCCTGCTTCTCTCTCTTCGTCCTCAAAGCTCTTACTAACACTGTCCATTCCTCCTTGCAGTCTCCAAAACTCTCCCTCCTAGCCATACACCCCACTGGACACGGCAGCACCGCCTCCGGCGACGAGCTCACCGTCGGCTTTGGCCCGGACAGCCCTGACTTTGTGAGGATTGCGGAGGGGGCAAGTGCGGGGTGGGCATGGGGGGTAAAGGTGGGCGCCCGGGGCGGAGAAGGAAAGGCCGAGGAGGGAGTGAAGACCGCATTGGAAACAGCTATTGGCGAGGCAATGCGCGTAGTTTTGGAGGAAAAGCGCTGTGCGGTCGTGGATTGTGTGTTGGAGTCGATATGAGGAATTTAGTAGTATGTGATTACATACAATATCTACCGTGCACTTAAATGTTAGTACTGATCCTTAGAGCAAAATTGAGGTAGTGTTACTCAAACATCCCCGAGCTTATGTGCGTGGTTAGATATCGAGCCGGGAGACAAGAAATTCCAGATCAGAGATAAATAGAACAAAATAAAACCTTATGGCAAAACTTTTATGTCGGTAGCTGGAATCGAACCAGCGGCTCTTCGGAAGCTATTACACCACAACGAAGTGATTTAACCCCTAATCGATACCGACTTAGCAAAATATTAGAAATTTGATATATATTAATGAATTATTAGACGCCAATAGTGTTCTATTGGCGCTAGCCATTTACCTTCATCATAGCTGCGAAAATGTTATTCGTTCTTTTGTCCAATGACCTCCCATTGCTCGCTTTCGGTAGGCATTTACACTGAGCCAAGCCAAGCTGTCATGTCTCAGGGACTCGCATTTACAGGGGCTTGATTGTCAAGAGTTGGGATTGTGCGAGCTTCATGCCTGTGGTCAGAAGGTGGCAGTGTGTGGGAATATTCTAATAGGCTGTATATAGATTGTATCTACATTGTCTATGTACCTTGCCCGAGTGGACCCAAGTCCACAATCCATCCCCCTTTGTTATTTGCTTTCGTTGGCCTCTGAGTTCTTGGAGGAGAGTGGCACTCCCTAACAGGAGTTTTTGACATTGATTTCATGGAATGAAAATACGAGAATGCTACTGCCATCCGGCATATTGTGGAAGGGAGTTCAGAGGGAGATAGACGGCTCTTACGTCCGTTTCACGTCTGCGAGGACATATCCTTCCGGAGCTTCGTATTCACATGCGCGATGTAATGCTCTAAGGACGCCTCTAAGTAAGCGCTCTCCCGACACGAATGCAGAACCTTGCGGGTTGCCCAGTAAGTTCATCATGTTCATGATTTCATTACAGGCTGATCACCTTCGCATGATGATAATATAACAAAACTTTCCATATGCAGCTACGATTGCTGAGTCAGACTGAGATATATGCGTAGTCTCAGACTATTCCAGTTCTGATCTCCAATTCAAATATTAGCAACCGTAATCTTTCACTAGGATCATCGCGGTGCCTGGGATCGTACACGTCAACCATGACTACAATGCTATTATTTCCCTATAAGGATTCGTCTAACGATTATCCTATCAAGTGTACCCCGACAGCCTGGAATCGCCATTGTCCTGTCTGGCACGTTGAGAGCCTTTCTCAGTCCATCCCCCACCTCAGTTAGGGTCGTTCCATGGGTGCACGTATATGTAGTAGACCGACATTGAGATGCGTCTGTACATTCTCATCCTGTTCTCTACCTCATGGAATCGGTGCTTCTTACCCTGGAGCAGTCAAGAGCTCTTTATGTGAGTTCAAGAGTAATATTGCGCATTTGCTTGAATGATTAACCACTCGATAAATTCTAAAGTACTTCACCAGTGCGTGAAGGATCTATCTTCAAATTCAAATTTTATAGTCAGGACTGATTTTACGTCTCTCGCTTAGTGGCGAGTTTCGCCGTGCTGGTGAGTAACATTTCATCCTTAGGCCTGATCACATGTTGTAATGCATCGAATTAGATTTATGACTACGCATTGACGATAAGTATGGAGGTAGAGCACAGCTGGAGTTCAAAATGGAGCATTGTCAAGGTTTTGTTCCTTCTCACGAGATATTTGCCGTTCATCGATGTCGCTATCGTGCTTTATCGTTAGTGTCAATTGCGACTTCTTCCTCAATGGAGTTCTATTCATCTCGCTTTCAGGGGTTCAAGCTAAAGGATTGTCGGAGGACTCTTGTCAGATGTCATATCATGTGGTGACGTGTATGGCCTATAAAATAGCTAACATGCAGTTGCGCTCAATATATTGGATTTATAGGGATATTTGTCGTTGGGCTCGGTATCTCCGAAAGTGCGTATTCATGTATGTATCAACTACGTGACCTCTCACAAACTTGTGCAGCTCTCTTAACTCTAAGGACTTGGGCAGTTTGTGATAAAGACAAAAGGCTCTCTATATGTTTGCCTATCTTTTTTATCGGAATGTGGATCTCTACTTCCGTCTACACGGAATTATCATTTAACACATTAAAGTGTAGGAAGTGAATTTACTCCTTTTTAACAGTATAACCAACGCGTCTTGCCCATTCTCTAGTTGAGAACGCTGGCCCCATTTATGATGGCTGCATTGTAACAGCTACCACCACCACATTTGCATTCTATAATTGGACTATCTTTAGCGTCTACGAATTCGGTAAGTTGTTTTCAATATCTGCTAGAGCAAAAGGATCGACAGTCTGGCCTTAGGAATGCTCTGCATTATCATATTTCAAGCCTTTCGGACCTGTAAGCTGAAGATTCGGAAATGCATGAATATCAAACGCACAGGAAGCTGACTCGGCTCTTTTTTAATAGGTAGGCGAGGAAGCAATACTTCTCTAATTAGACTGGTCTTTCTTGAAGGTGTGACAAACTCATCATATTCTTGGATGAGATAACATGTACTAATGCATTATCTTATAGGTATTGCTTACTATATTTATATCTTCTGTACGTACCCTGCAGATTCAGCGAGGCCTGTGCTGAATTATACTGGCGCTCTGTGCGTATAGTGCTCTCGTTGACCAACGTTATCTTTATATATATGCTTCCGGTAAGCTTGAACAAACATCATAATCCTCAGGCATACTCTTACGACGGACTTTATTTCTCTAGCTGCATTACAGTGACTTCTTAATCATGTATGTATTATCTTCCGTACTGTATTTGGGTGCCATCTGAGCATATACTAATTGGTACAGGTTCGAGTGCGTCATGCACTCTGTGTTGACCTGTCGTGTGGTCCTTAATATCCGTGACCAAGCTTCGAATAATTCCATATTAATAGACTCCTTTCGATCTATCGATGACGGTTATTTGTCTTGATGCGTTGTAAAACATTCTAGGCATGTCAACGATCTTTCGTGCCAGTTTTCGATTGTGCAATCCCATTTATATCATCTAAGTTTCGCATCCTCATAAAACAACATACTGTATAATGATCTCGAGGTCAACGAAAGTAACATGCAAATATAGTACTTTGACACTGACCAAAATTTAATTACCAAGCGCTTGATCTCGATATCAGGCATTATGAGGAGAAGAAGATTGTCGAATCCGTAATATAACATCTGCAGTAGCCCCCACCCAGCCCGAACTCTCGTTTATTTTCACTGCTATACACTGATATTTTACCTTCAAATATACATAATGATATAAATTTCATATATAGGTATAGTTGAATGTCGGAGCTATAGCCAAGTGGTTACGGCGACAGATTGGGAATCTATTCCTCTTTGAGGGCGCAGTTCCAAAACTTGCTGGCGTCGCAGGCAGTTAAATTGCAGATTTTTAAACTGGTTTGCTTGTGCACTGTGGGAAGAGAGATCTAGTATTCGAAGAAATTTCTTTTCCACGTAAATATTTTGATAGCAAGATGGACTGTGAAGAGCCTCCGATTCTAATTACTATACTCATCTGTACAGTTAGGTAAAGTGCGGGAGGAAAGCTGCCCCTGTTCAAACATTCGCCAGATACATTGGAAAATATATCAGCTACCTTTCTTGATGTCGGCGAGAATATATAGGGAGATAGCAACAGAAATTAGACAAGGACTATGTCCCCAGGGATGCCGCTGTGTATACTATGAACGAGGGCAAGGTCACACGACGCTTTCGAGACCTATGCAGTATTTATAAGATATCTTGACTTTTCCGTCATGTAGAGGGGTAGAGCATTGACATAAACTGATTTGTTAAGCCATGCCAGGGATATTTTGAACGTAAGTAATAACTGGCGGGGAAGAATAAGCAGTTAATCGTGAAGCCTGATTCACTCACGGACTGCGGTGCAAAGCACATCTATGCTCACGACTTGCAACGGTACAAGCAGAAATAGCCGCTTTCGACGTCATTGGCATCAGAAATTATGAGGTTCCCTGAAATTTAGAGGCTAGATTCAGTAGTTCAATTTGAGAAACGTACACTGCTTGCCATTAACAAAGACCTGGTCGAGTTGAATGACAGCGATGCACTATGTGCCAGATTGTTATGGATGGATCTGAGCTTTCACAAAACAGCGATTGGAGGAAGTACATGATGTAGACTCCGTATAGTGCAAGATCCAGAGACTTTTCATGAATCGCAATAGCCCTGATATCGTCGCCAATTGTGATCGCTGCTGGATTATACCAGAGGGATCAACTGTACGAGTACAGACACAAACATAAACTTAGCATAAATACGCAGACCTAGGTCTAATGCCAGAACCTCCCATGAAAAGCTGATGACATGGGCCCTCCTAAATCCCAAACCCAAACCTCGACATCCCATCGAACCACGTGCCGGCGAATCATGAAGCATCCTTCGTATGGTGACTAATCAGATGAGCCACCCGTAGAAATGTCATCTCGAGCTGGAGTCCTTCTTGAAGTACTGGCTGTTAACAGCTGTAGCCTGCAGCATGTCGAACACGGTCTCCCCAACTCCAAGGACTTTCTCGACCACCATCCGTGTATTCTCCTCCGGAATGGCTGCAACGTTGGGACTTAAAGCAGGTATGTAAGATCAGCCAGAAAATAAATCTCTCGGCCTTTCTGTGTAGCAAATTTTATGACTGGATAGGCTCACGAGAAACCGCTTGACCGCCGGACTCCTGCGACAGCAGTGGAGATAAGGATTGCATCGAGAGCGTAATGCGCGAGTCTACCGAGGACCATCTTTGGTATAAGGGGATATTACTTTGTCGAAGGAGATACAGGAAGATTCAGAATGAAACTGCAGCAGGGGGAACAAGCTTATGAGGGAGAGTAAAAGGTTTATGAGAGTTCTGGTTGACTGATGAAATGGCTCGGCACACGATTCCAAAAGTGGTTATTGCCGAGTAAGGAGTCACGTGAAATAGGCCGACGCGACGCGTGTCAGCTCGGAGTGAACCGTTCAAGAAACTGTCAGTCTGTCACTTGTTTATCGGCGCTCGACTGCACAAACCAGTATCTTCAGGACACGACGCTGGCACGAATAATTTATCAATTAGTCTACAATATAGGTAAATTCCTACAGGTTTTTCTGTAGAATCATAGATTCCGTTTCTGGTTCATGGTAGATAATTTAATGTGAACTTGGAAGTGCCATCCATAGGTATGTTTGAATAAAAATTCTCGCATTGGCCTTAAAGGGGTCTTCAGAAGTATAGTTTATGGCGAATCCATAATTGATGCTTGGTATATTTTACCTTCGATACAGATTTCGGAGTGCCACGCTGGCTGCCAGTAGCATAACAATGTTATCATCTCAGCCTACTTATGACATTCACAGCTCCGAGCTCCACTTCTTCTGCAATTGTGATATGTCATTGACACATGATTTAATTCTTTGTTATTTGTTCCCAGAAGGCTTCTTAGCAGAAAGATTCAGTCTTAGCTCAAATTTTCAGAATCAGGAAAGAAAATGGATGTTGAAGACCATAATCCCAACCAATTTAAAGGACAACACCAGACCAACCTCCTCGGTCCTATATTGGAATGAAGGTATAAACCCTTTTATCTCCAACACCCTGACAATCCAGACTCCAAAGGTCTGGTAAGTAGGAAACACCTGCTACCTGAACAAAATACAGGGCCAAACAAAGCATAACACCAAGAGTACCCTCATTATTGCTTTTGGGGTGACATACGAAAAATTGGAACGATACAGAGAAGATTAGCATGGCCCCTGCACAAGGATGAGACACTTTCCCGGGGTGGTAGACCTACAGGCCTCAGCATTTATTTTGCTTTTTTATACTATCGTTGTAATCTATGGTCCGTTTCTTTTTCTTTTCGGCTGAATGCGATCAAGCCCAAGCTGACTCCGAGTTAGCGTTAGCTGCAACAGTTATAGTCTACCCAAGCTTTTGAGGAACTCGGCCACAAAGAGAGTGACAGCACTTGAATAACCCACCCCTTCAAGAGCTTCAAAAGGAGTTACCATAGTGTAAGTAATCATTTCTAGCCACATCGCTCAGTGCTGTTTACCTCCAGGCTCCAGGGAACTTATTAGCAGGAATCAATTGAGAATATTTCAGCTTAACCGTTTCCAAGATGTCCGTAATCAATCTTACACCGTCTCCTTTCGACCTTCTCCTGGAGATCGCTAGTCATTTAAATCTGGGAGATGTTATATCCTTCATATCGGCGAGACTATCTTCTCGGCTGCTGAGTTATCTTTCACTGACACGAATCCATCAGGTTTGTTCGGCTTTCCGCTAGTTATCTGAGTCAAGATCCACATGGATTGACACTTTGGAAAGAACGAAGCGTAGATAGCTTATAGCGTGCCCACAGGGCTTTGATATCAAAAGTGTGGAACTCGAAGATCTTCAACGCATCGCCTATGCCACACACCGTATAGAGATAAATTTGCGTCGAGATTCTCCTTTACCCACTGGTCTCTATAGGTAAAAATGCTACATTATAGAATTGACAATGGTGCTGGCAGAAATTCTCGGCGTTATCCCGGGAACTGGCATGGTCACTCTTTACCACCCAAATTCCGAAGAGCTGATCTGCTGTGATATGGACTTATTCGGATGAAAAGGAGGAACCATCCGAAGGCGTTAACAGATCCGTGGGCTACGACGTAATAAAATAGGCATATTATGACGAGCCTGGGGTGTGTATAATTACTCTCAAGACGGAATATGTTTCTTTTACAGCATACCGATTGATGAGCAGGTGCTGTATTATTCTTTCCTATACTTATATGTTACTAATAAACCCTGCTATCAAGATCCAGGTTGAAGGTTCTGGCTCTTCACTACGGAAAAGGCGTGCCAATAAGCCTAGAAATTCAGACAGGGGATGCAGTTGCTCCGCAATCGGAAGACTGGAAGTAGTTTAAAACGGGGAGTAATTTTATACCGGCATCAAAAGAGCATTGCCATTTTGCTCTGCTTGAGCGCAAACTTTCAATGCTTCGAGTTTGGCCTACACGAGACAGGAATTCTTTCTATTTTTCAGCAAGGAAGACTGGCGTTACTACCCACCAAGTCACGATACAAGACAAGTGTGGACGGTGCCTTAAGGATCACCATCATTCTTTGCTACTAGCCTTTCAGCATCATTCGTCAGATCTTGCGCTCTGAATTCTTGTCTACCGCAAGAGGCATTAAGGATGCAGACCATCTATTATTCAGAGGAAACAGGCGAAGCAGAGGCGCGAAAGCTTCAGCTACCAAAGCCCATCAATACTGATGATCTGGATTGAAATTGAATGAACGAACGGGAGTGATTTACCTCTCGTTCCATTATGGATATCTTTGGGCGGTTCCTTATGCCCAATGTTTTCCTCCTAACGTTGTGGTCACTGCATGCAGCTTTTTTACTGCCAAAAATCGTCTTTAAAGAGTTTAAGTAAATAAGCTGGTACTACATCTTACGTCCTTGAGTACAATTATCCGAGTAGCTGAACCTCTATTCCAGAGCCTAAATCTGCAGAAGCTCCTGCAAAGACCCCTGGTATGAAATCGAATTCATCGCCACTGTCTTTCTTCACAATGGCAATGCCAGGCGACCCGAAAACCCATCGAATAGTCGTAGATACCCAGATAGCAACACTTGCATCGGATGGAAGTTCATGTTGCGGGAAAAACATACCTTCGACACACAGCCAATAGTCGCTTGTTCCATTGTAGTCCATGATCCTAAGTTTCTCGAGTAAATTGTTCACTATCTGCTCGTCGCTTGGCTCGTTCTCGGTGAGGTGTAAAAATCGTGAAAGTATAACCTTCGTGGAATTATCCAGTGCACGGGTAGCATCTGTCGGATTCGTGAGAAGATACATATCTTTTAAAACGACGCCTCCAGGTATGCGGGAGCCTCCTTGCTCAACTCCATAGCTTGCCCATCCAACAATAGGACGAAGCTTTCCAGGGTTCGGCCGCCAGCGAAGTCCAGTGCGGGTATCCCGATCATTGGAGCAAAAAATAAAGGAGAAATCGCCCTTCTGTTCACAAAGCTCCAAAGCCTTCTCTGCCAGATTTGAAATAGATGATGCTATATTCCATGAAAGTGGTTCATCTGCCATAACGCCGATAATAGAGTAAAAACAATCCTCATCGCCTTGATATACGCGTCGATGGACGCGGGATATAACGGTGAATGCCGACGGTCCCTGGGAGAGCCTCCAGTCGAGTAAGACATCTTCCAGCGCGTCTACGTAAGGATATTCCTGCCGAATATCGAATGGACTTTTGTTCTTTGTTTTTCCAAAGGCCCATAGGTAACGGCCGAACTGGGAGAAAAAAAATTCGCGCTCTATCGCCTTCCGACTTATCTGCCCCATGAAGCTCAGCTCGGAACTTTTCACAGTCTCCCGATATGTCAAGGCATTCCGGATCCAGTCATCCGCATCGATAATCTCCAGCGTCCTGGCTGGAAAACCATCAACTTTAGCCATCTCGGCATCAATGTCCATTTGCATGATTTCTTCCATGGCTCCCCAAGTGATTTCAGGGAGTACGACGACGACGCGCTGTGCTTTGGTATATATGTAACCCATGTTCAATAGTGTTTGCTGCTTTTTCTCCTGGTCGGTGGGAATGCAAAATGCGTCTATCCAGACGGCATGGATGTCCTGAGTGTGGGTGGCTGATTCGAGAACGGGGATTGCATGATCGGACATCATGACCCCGTCGTGAAATGGGTTTTCTATGAGGCTATCTCCCCTCGTATACGACACGCAAATATATGGTGGAATAAGGTCCTCGCTGTTGTCGAAGGGATTGCTCAGCTTCCATCTTTTGTCGCCTATGACAACGGAAAGATTGGTGGTACCAACAGGTACATGGGGCAATTCTTCGCTCTCCAGAAGTAACAGACTGATTTCCATTAATCAGTAGGCTTGTTAAGCCTAGCAAGGCAGTAAACTCAGGTATTGGAAAAGAAATATCCTTCGACGGGAAAAAGCACCTGTTGAAATATTCTAAGAACGCACTTTCATTAGAGCGATTTTTTACAATATCAGATTCAATGCGAACCTTTGCCGGGGAGCAGACTGAAGCGAGGTGATGAAACAAGATTTTACTCGCTTTTATATGGTATCTCCAGGGAAACCGAACCTGCAGGGACGACTCAGGGCCAGCTAAGTGAAGTACGAAGACGGACTGCCAATGATTTGAAGGCAGTTGATGTCCCTGACAGTTGCCAATGGTCCGACTCACGATGCTGTTCTTCTACTAGCTTTTGAGTGAGTGGTGTCAATGCGGACCCAGAATCTTCGTGTACATCAAAAAATGGCTATTTCTTCGGGAGTCAAATATGGTCAGAAACTAACCAGGAACTATGCATGCTTCAGTGGGGTCCACTTAACACAGCTCGAATGAGTCGGACAACGTACTCCGGCTAAGCCTATTTGATGGCAACCTTCTGAGTCAGATGTGAAAATCTGATGACAATGTGGACATCGTAGGCTGCAACGCTTGAAGTGGAGGCTGTCATGTTGATTGACGAATGATGAGTGCTATTCCCAGGCCTGGGCCAAACGTAATTAATGCTGTGACGTAAGTACTAGAGGGAAATATCGTCTGCGCCGGCTAGACCTTGCTTGCATCGCAAGACTAGGAAATAAATAGGGTAGCTCACGGTAGCGTTTTTCGGTCAATTTTGACTCAATTTTGACTTCAATTTTAATTCAATTTTACTGCCAAATGAAATGAGTTGGCGGTAAAATTGAAGTAAAATTGAAACGAAAAATGAAGGAAAATAGGCTGCTGCGAGTCACCCCTGTTCGTAAAATGTCAAAATTGAAAGAGAAATGAATTTTCGCTACTTTGTTTTTTGTCGGCACTCCTGGCATTATTCAGTCTCCGCTAAATTTCCTCTGTCATCATGCACTGATAAGATAAATGATAAAGACTTAGCCACAAAAGCACCAAGGCTTTCTGTCACGACAGTCCTCACAAGTTCCAGGCCTAGAATCTTAAAAATCATGTATTGGTTCAACAAATGTACAGCATACTGACAGTCCTTGGGACAATGTTTTGTACTTCAACTTTTTATTTCATATATTGAAAATTTAGGTTACAACAACTATATAGGATCAACTAAGAGGTTCTAAAGTACATATCAAGCACAATATTAATGTAGCAGGCCAAGACGAATGTTTGAAAACCTTATTTCATGTCCCCCATCAGTAGAGAAGTGCTCTTGCCAATTGCAGCTCACCCTGCACCCATGACAATGTTGATGTGGCATGGTGGCAGGCTTATAATATCTTGAGTGATGTGCTCGGGAGTGTGGAAGGAAGGTGCACAGAGGAAGTTCATGCATAGTTGAGTTGCAGGGCTTAACAAGATGGGATGGAGGTCACGATGGCAGAAACTGGAGTGGTGGCGACGATGGTCAACATGATGGAGGAAGGTGGGAAAGGTCAAACATATTACCCAGCCACCAAACACACATGCAACAGAGTTTGAACTTGAGGAGAAAACCAAACTGAAAATTGAGGCAAAAAATGAGAGAGTTGTGAAAAACGACTCGCATGGTCAATTTTCAGAAAAACTCATTTTTCCACTCATTTTAAGTCTATTTATTGTTCTATTTTCTTGAAAATTGAAATGAAAATTGAAGTAAAAATTGAACAAAAAATGCAACTATGAGCTACCCTAATCACTAAGTTTACCATCATCACAAGTCGAATGTGGAAAATACAGTGATTATTCGAACGAATGCACATCTTCTCGTTATCCAACTAGGCGAACTTCACTTCCAGAGCCTAAATCCGCACAATAGCCTACAAAAACACCGGGGATAAACTGGTCTTCATTTGTGTTTGTATTTGAAATGACAGCGATCCCGGGTGATCCAAAGAACCATCTAATAGTTGTCGAAACCCAGATTTTGACATTTGTTACATTGGGGAGCACCTGCTGAGGAAAGAATATCCCTTCATTCCACAACGAATAATGAAAACTGCCTGAAAAGCCCATTATTCTGAGCCCGTCAATCATATTTCCCACCAATTGAGCATCTTTTGCTTTCTCTTCCTCATAAGAGAAGAACTTCGAAAGCATGATCCTGGTTGATTCATTAATCTTTCCTAAACCTGTTGTTTTCGTGAGAAGGTACATGTTTTTTAGCACGACTCCTCCTCGCATAGGTTCCCCAAGCTGTGCATCTCCAAAGCTGGACCATGAAGCGATAGGGCAAAATTTTTCGGGGACAGGCCTCCAGTGTAGGCCAGGG
>JASFDH010001199.1:0-16294 GCA_036937195.1 Nidularia pulvinata
GTCGGATTTGCGTGGCTAGGCTGGATTATTCTCACCGCCATCATCGTTGTGAGCGTGCTTTTCAGCTTTGCAAACAAAGCATGGATGGAGCCCATGCATGGGAGATGGGATCCTACCGAAGTTAGCTACAGAAATAGTCGTGCTTAGAACAACTAACACATTTATACTTCTCTTATGAGTCCTCTTTGCCCTGATATTTTGCACCATGTACTTCTATCTACTAGGATACGGAAAGCATTGTAATGGCATTTGGACAATAATTAGCGGATGTAGGGTACATATTTTCTTCTAATTTTACTTCCAGGACAAAAAAAACGATGTAAATTAGAGGACCTTTTATTTCTGGATATATTCGCCAAACATATCCGATCCTTCTGAGTCCCCCGCAACTTGCAAGATGAACCGCGTAAAGACAGTAATGTCCTTGACGTACTTAGACCGGCGGTTGGCGGGCCGGGTTATTGTCTCCAGTTTGACTACAGCCTTCAGCTCTAGAATCTCTTTTAAATTCAATTCACCTGACCTCAGTGACACGTTTTTCAAATTCAGAACTCGACGACCATTCTGTCAACACTCCAACCATGTTCAGTTTAATTTATTCTGTCGGGTAACCTTCTTCTTCCTTGTAGGCCGTTCCAAGCTACCCTGTACATCGCGTCACTTTTCGTCACCCTGCGTCATGTTTCGCTATTCATTCAGTCTCGTCGATTGTTCCAGATGCTTGTATATGTTGGAGAGATGACAACGCCTCCAAACTGGTCATATAAAGTCTAAAACTACCCTATTTTTTCACCTTAACTCTCCATTGGAATCATCATCACTCGTCCTATCCCTCCCCCAATTATTTCCGTTATGCCATTCCACCCTGTCCGTTCAGCATGTTACGCGTTATTGGTGAGTTCGCTCATAAGTGTTACCAGATATTACGAGGTATACTAATTGCATGTTTCACTAGTTCTCCGTTTCCTGCGTGCTATTTGGCCTGACATGCTACAGAGTCAATTATACAGAGAAGAAGAGTGAATCGGATTTCCTCAGTCCCAAGACCCATTACTATGGTGAGAATCTCTGCTGTTTTTTCCGTTGCAGATTCCCAACGTCGATCTCGAAGATGCCATCATCGTCGAGCTTCTTGTTACAAGTCTCTTTGCGATACTTTGGTGCTTATGGATGTGAGCTCACTTTTCGATGTACTTGAGATGGCAATCTAAATGTATAAATTGTTAGGCTGTCAATCCTTATTGGACGTATTGGCCGCGGACCACTCACTAATTATGGGACGGAAATGATTAGTCTCCTCATCCTTTGGGTGATGTTTATCGTCGGTGCCGGCATTACCACAGTGCGTCATCCCTCTGTTTCTTCAACTAAATCCTCATATTCTACGCCCTATTAGCACAAGTGGTCTAACCTGAAGCACTGCAGAGGGCATTTCAGGCCCTGCCGTATCCTCGAAACCATCAAAGCAATGGCATGGCTTTGCTGGGGCTTCACATCGTTCTGTATCCTTGGGTCTTTGTGGAACATGAAGAGCAACGGTCGGGACTTCACCGGTCCTTCACACGGCCGCGACGACTTTAGAGGTACCTACCCCGAGACCCACCCCGAGACCCGTACTACCACCAATGCGCGCCCCGTATCAGCCGTTTAAATGGTCCAGAGAATACTGTCTCAGTTTTCCGTTGTATAGACAGGAAGGGGCTTCACAATTTTACGTCGCTATGGCCCCGCTCAACGTATTTTCGTGAAGTATTGTCCACTAGATGATGCATTACTATACTATATTATAGCCTTTTACTATTTTACGAACCGCTTCGTAATAGTCCTCTAATATGTGCAAGCTTTCAAAGTTTGATAGTGTTGGAATGTCGTTCATATTGTGGCTTTATAGTATTAGGACACATTCTATCTTAACGTTGCGTTAACAGTGAGTACATTCCTAATAAGCCAATAGGAATGCTCGGGCATCATTCCGGCTGAAGTTACTCGGATATCGGAGCCTCTTGCATATTGACCCACAGCCCACCCTGGGGAAGGAAACAGGGAAGAAGATGAAATGTTAGTTTAGTATGCGAACAAAGAGAAACCGATATTGCACTTACTAAAATATGCATGGTTAAATGCATCTTGGGAAAGACACTCTCGATAGCCTTACGGCCTGTGGCTGTAGCCCACTCAGCTGGTGGCTGCGAACCAGGAGGAGCGGCCTCAAGATCCATGCCAATGCTCGAGAAGTTTTGCAAAAGACGAATTATCATGAATGATATCTCATTGTAAGCGAACTATCCCACATTAGTGAGAAAGTTACGTTTACAAATGCAAGGCCGTACCTGCTGCCCCAGACATATACGAGGTCCGGCGTTGAATGGAAGAAAAATAAAAGAGTTCTTCAGGAGGTATTTGTTCAACCTTTCATCCAGGAAACGGTCTGGATCGAATTCCTCCGCTATTAAAATATTTATATCAAAATTAAAAGCATGCATATTTGACCCAAAGGCACGCACCATCTGGTCCCCAGAGATCCTTGCGCCTGTGCATCATAAATACAGAGTACGAGACTCTATTTCGTCTCATCGGCGAAGACTCAAGGATGACAGCAGAAGCGTTACGCACTTGGTACAAGCTGGGACATACAGCGGTTTCTCATTAGGTTCTGGAGAAGGCCATACCATCGCGTGAATGCTTTGCCTATTGAAAGTCCTGTTAGTACCGAACTTTCGAATAAACGACATATATCTTATACCTGGTGTTAAATGGCCTAGAACAACAGCAGGATAAAATCAGTGTTAATGTAAAAATAAGCAGGAAGAAATGCGATACACGACGGGATATAGCCTCAAAGTCTCTGCTCAGATTAGCTTCAGATGATCTCTTCTAATGTAGTGTGAATACGAACCATTTATAACAGCCCGCAGATATTTCATATCTCTAATATCGTCATAATCAGGACGGCGTGTAGATCCGACTTTGGATAAAATTTCTTCACGGAGGCGAGTAGTGACAGTGTGATATTTGGATAGGAAATAAAAGATAAATGTAAGCGTCGCAGCGGTAGTGTCCCTGCCAGCTGAAATAGTTAAAATGGTAAGGAAGGTATCCTTCGTTTTATCTTAGGCGCCTTACCTATAAGGATGTTCAAACTAGAAAAAAAAAAAGGCTCAATAAATCACCCAACGTGAATGAGATTATACCTACGTTTCGTCCCTTAGTACAGCAGGATCTGTACATAATGTTAATGAAATTGATAGAACAAATTTGAAGTACGTAGTTTCACAACGCACCGGAGGTAATTCCAACTAAATGATCCAATAAAGTGTCTCCCTCAGCAAGTTCAGTGTCTGCAGTTGTCGTCTGGTCCTTCTCGTGACGATCCTCTGCATCTCTCTTCTTCCTGATGGCCTCCTTAATAATTGGCTCAATGAACCTATTCACTACCTGCATTGGTTTCTTTGTCTTGTCTCCCATGATCTCAAAGAGGGGCCATATCCCACCATGCCAAGCCCGCGAGGCAATGATCTTTTGTGATTCCAGGAATGCCTGCGAGAAGTCTTCCGCGGAGGCACGTTGCGTCCCTGTAGAAGACGACGACTGACAATTCAAGGATGCAGGTATAAGGTTGTGTGGGTAGGGGATTTTCGATTCGAGACTGTGGACACAGGAGCCGAATAGAAATTCGGTGGCGGAGTCCAGTGTAAAACGTGACATAAGATCCTAAGCAGCGAACACAAGATAGGACGCAAAATAAATTATTTATGGCAGGATACGTACTTGAAAGTCGACTGCATATCCAGCACGCATACGCTGCTTGATTTGGGAAATTACTGTGTTAGCATGTCGGTCAAAGATTTCGAAATGACTAATTCGGTCGCGAGTGAAGACTGGACGGGTAATGGAGCGATGGAATCTTTGAGAAAAACAGTCAGAAAAGGGGCATCTCTATGAAGATTAGCGCAGAAAATGCCGTACTTCCACATATCTCCTGTTGATGATAGAAATCATGCGTAATATGTCATTATTGAATTTACGTATGTTTTCATTAGTAAAAATCAACTTTCCATCAGAGTTAAAGACCCCCGTGCCGAGGACGGAACCCACAGCTTGATGGAACCGTTCACCTAAAGAAATTGACGAGGAGTCTACAAATACTAGGTTGAAGAAATTACATCATTTCCCTACCTTTGACGAAGTTGCTGAAATCGGTTGCCAAGATGGATTTAATATGCTCCGGCGAGGTTGTGAATATCAAATCAGACCATAAAACGCGACAATTTATCACAGGTCCCAGAACCTCTAAATTTTCGAATATTCCATCTCCTGTGAATGATTTAGAGTCCGAAGACTTTCCAATAAGAGGGTGAAACGATGAAATAGCTAACCTGGGTAACCATGCTTATAATTACGCATCATGCGGTTGAGTACATCTATACTTCCGATCCATTTCCCTTGCAATACTGGGATATGCCGAGCGCCGAGAGAGGCGGCGTGTCGCATTTTGCGGGTTTGAGTCCAAACGATGTGCAAGGTAGCTATGGCTGGTAGAATGAGCACTGAAGCGGCCACCACGACCCATATTGGGAGCCTAAGATCACGAGCAGCGCCCAATCTTGCAACTCCAACGGCTGCGACTATTGGGAGGGAAAGAACCCTTAGGATACGAGCAAGGAAGTCGATCCCGGGGGTGACGATAACCATGTTCAAGGAGAGGTAGGGGTCAGACATCAATAGTAGCAGAGGTTGCAGAGCGACGGATAAGGCAGACTAAGGGAAGGGGATGGATGTTGCACCTCAACTCCCGATTTAAAGCGCTTCTCCAATGCCTTCTAGTCCTGTATAGGGTTGTAGGTTCCTGTTTCGCAATGCTGCTGATGAAGATATGATCCACTGCCAGTGACAATGATCTGAAAGGGATAAGTAGTATCTGACGAGATTTGTCATGAGAGATGGAACTTCGTATAGAATTCGCAGCAAAAGCGTAGGATGTAGGTCTTTCTGCCAGAAGCCATTTGCGTGGTTCCATGCAACAATTTAACGTTGAATATCAAATGCTGATAGTTGAGAAGCCTTCGAGACGCCGCTACTCGGCGAGGCAAACATATCACAACAGCGGTCAGCCCCCGACTTCTGCATCCACCTTGAGTACTGTCCTCTACTCGCCTGACTGCGACCACCAATCGACCACTGCCACAATCTCTTACATAGTATAATGGATGCTATCTCTTCGGAATTCTCTGTGTAAGCTGTTCTCTTTGTGTGAATGCCATAAGCTAACGATTCTGTACGCAGAAAAGGTCCATGTTCGGCCAGCGGTACTGTCTTGAAGCTTGCTGAAGCATGCATAAAGTATATATGCATTAGTTCTAAAACTCTAACTCGTACGAGAGCGATTCCAGAAAATGGCGCAGCTCCAGGGCCCGAGTATGGAGGCCTTTGTAGTGAGATTGGTTTGCGTGAGGATCGAGTCTAAAGGCGAACAGGTTTTCTACGTTCCATGTGATTTTCCGCTGACATTAAGGAGCAGGGAAGGGACCATATGTTAGCAAGGTATGCAGTCTATATTCTATCGATATCGACGCGCTGTATGATCGCGCGCATCTCCATAAAATTCTGAAGCTTAATAGCACGACTCTTCCCGAGTTCTATACCATGTACGTCCACTTATGCGTAGGCACCACTTTGTCTTGCTATCCGGACACATTTCCATCTTCTCCGAGTCAGCTCTCTATGAGCAAGCGGACATTATGATCAAGCCCTTCAGCCACATGCTCGTGTTTCCTCCCTCCATCGAACTGTCTCCGTTCATGACCACACCCCTGATGGACAATGCACTGCGTTACTACGTTATGCCGCATAAGGCCGGGGGACGAGTGGGAAATCGGGACTGCGGCTGTTCATGCCGGTAACATGGGTGTCCTCCTGGTAGGTTGATCCTATTGACGTATCTATCGATGACGCACTAGGATTCTGGCCGGAAATTCTTTTCCGTCACCTCATCGTACCGCCATCCCATAATCCAACATTCGTGGGGGGTATTTCACTTTCGATTTTAGCCTGGGGGGGTTGAGCAGGGCCACATATTTGCAGGTCTCAATGATCTTAAATTAGTAGCGATGCGATCATTGTCAATGCAAAACAACGAGCAATTCCCAGGGTGCACCGTGCGCGGGTAAATCCCCACAGCGATTACTACCAATCGGTACTTATAAGGTGTCTCAGATCCCCTTCCGTTTGTATCTATTTCCCTTTGAATGGCAGTAGGCATAGATCTAGGTCCAACTATCGGTGAGAATCTTAACTGTTGGCATGAATTCATTGCTCAATCACGGACAGCACTTGTATTCATTACTGGAACACTGAACTTCGCGTGCGTACCTACTTCACTGGTAATAACACTAGTTTTTGAAGTACTGTTTCTAGATTGTTTGGTTTAAGTTGCAGCCAGGTGTGTTACCTGTGGGTGTTTAACTACCTTGGTACCGACTAATCTTGCACATTGTTGTGTCAAGGCCGTCTTTTATTGCAAGGAATATTCTAGAGATAAGCTTTCAACAAAGCTTTTGGTGGGTTTGATTTGATTTCTCGTTCTCATATTTTGTTCTATTTATCGTCGATTATAGGTTGCTGTAGTTTGGTTCGTAATTCCTTTCCGAACTTGAGTCTTTTTTGAACATTCTTATAGGTTGCTAGATCTAGTTCAGACATGTCTCAGTAAGGTGTATAGACTAAGCCATGAATATTCAGCTCACTCTATTGCCTATATAGCCCTGCGGTACATGTACTTTCTTTTGGTTAGTTCATTTCTATGCTATCTTCCCTTTTCACTTGAGTAAAATTTGAAACAGATTCTTGGTTTAAAAAACGAAAAAATCCTATCTGGAATGATCAATGAATGGTAGATTTTTGGAGATTAAGCTCGGAAAAGCATTTCTAATGAGAATGAAAAACCATGTAGGTCTAACACTGTAAGCATGTGCCCTTCGTTAGATATATCAACTATCGATAGACATGATATGTGTCTAGTCGGGATTCCTCGCCGATGTAAGCATTTCTTCCAATTCAAGATATATGGATGTTATGACCCGTGTCACCTTATTTGACAGGGGATTATAGCACTGATCACTCAAAGGTGCGTCACAGCATGCTCTTACATCTTCATGCATTTAAATCGATCCCCGCAGCTTTTTTCTGCGGCAAATATTCTACTGTAATGCGACCTTATTTTTTTCTATCTCACAAGCATTATACTGATGCTGCAATAGTGAGCAGCAGGAAGGTGAAGACATATGGCGTGCCTATAATTGTAAGAGACATTGGGCTTGTGCGTTCATAACATGAAAAAATAAACCATCTCCCGGCGCTTTCAGGGCATGACAATAGTAGCCCATTTTGGTAGGTGCACTATTTGTTACAAGTCTTCCCATCATATAATATTCCCATGATACAGGATTCGCAACTGGTACCAAATTTTCTGATGCAACCTGAACTCTGCTAAAAATACGATTTTTTTTTATCAGCTGTTTATATTGAGTTGTCAGTATTAATTACCCGTTTTCGTACTTCCGATGACATTGAACTTGTCATTAATCCGGTAGGTTTTATGAACACTCAATAGTGTCTGACGCAATCAAAATCACAGTATGACCCTTCATTTGCTATAATATTTCGATAAGCTCATTCCATTAGCTTGATTCTGCCCTCTGGTTCTCCGTTTTCTCCGTCATTTCAGATATCTCTATTGCAGTTTCGTTGTGCATTTTGCTTCGTGGCAGCCATACTGGAGTTAGAAGGTATGTCTTTCTTAGTTAATTGGAAACAAAATCCTAACTCCGTTGTTTCTAGCACGGATAATATCATCACTAAACTAATCATATTCTCGGTTAATCGTTGCATTCTTACATCGTGGGTCTCTGAATCATTGCGTGATCACTGGATTAGAAGGTAAATTTTCTGTATAGAATCATTGCGGTGGTCGAGATATCTCTTGTATGTGCTACTTCATGTATCTCAGCATCCATGGTTATGTATCCCTAAATGAATCTCTTCAGTTCGCAATCTCGTTGGCCAACCTGTGGATACTGTTCATGGACCTCATCGTTGGAAAATGTACATCAATATATTCAACTTAACACTCATATCCATCTAATGGCATCTTATAGGCTATTCCAATTCCTTATACGCATCTCTAAATTCCAGGAAACATCTTACAAGTATTACGCATTCGACTTCTGGTGTTCATTCCATTCAGCTTTCGGTCATAACTTTTCGTGCACCTGAAGCACATACCGAGGTCAGTCTAGCATTTCACTATGGTTGGAAATTTCTTAGTCAATCCATTGAATGGATGATAGGAAATATCTGTATCAGACGACTCCAAGGGTTCAGTGTAACGAATGAGACTACGAGAGGTGTGGAATGAGAAAGTACTGTATGACGTAAGCCGCTAATGGTTATGGACAACAAGGCCAGACATACTCCTTGTACCGTGATTTCGAAAGCTGCTTGATGACTACGAACGGAGAGGAACGGACATACTATAAGCCAAATATCCCCAGCTCTCCCCGTAAAATGGCTTCTCGCCGCTTGAAGCTGACGAATAGCTTGACCGTAGACTGATCGATGTCGTCATTCTACAGTCATCACGGTTGATATCCTGCTGAAGTCTGATCGGTGCTGGAGCTCCCATGACTGGTGCATATCCTCATATAATACGGCTTCCGAGTCATTCCTAACTATCTATTCACCCAAAAGTCCACCTCACATTCCAGAATCACTTAACCAGACTCTACAAACATGTCAGCAACATCTGATCTAACATGGAAAGGATACGCGTAGGCTATTTGTGTTGCTTTAGAGTAGTGGACTATTCTGACGGTTTCATAGTATTCACGACACTAAAAATTGGGACAAGTTTGAAGTTATTGATTTTAAGCCTAAAAGAGCCGAAGACTACGACGTTGACGTGAAGATTGAGTTTTGTGGGGTTTGCGGATCGGACGTGAGTACATCCTTGGATATCTTGGGTGTTGTAACGAGCTAACTTCTACAGGTGCATACCGTTACCGGCGGATGGGGGGATCCCCTATTGGTGAGAACGTTGTCCAACGTCATCAAACCAAAGCTGATAAACACCTCCTCCGTTAGCCTTTGATCCCTGGCCACGAGATTACCGGTCATGTCGTCAGAGTCGGGCCTAAAGTTACGAGTTTCAAAGTAGGAGACCGTGTTGGTGTAGGGTAAGATAACAGATCTTGTTCGAATAACTGTGATTCCTATACTTATGTCATTTGCAGAGCTCAGGTTTGCTCTTGCTTCAAGTGCGAGCCTTGCAAGACCGACAACGAAAATTAGTCAGCCCACTTTCATGCGCCTTTTCATGCATTACTCATCATTCTTCCAGTTGCCCCGAATGGATCGACACATACAACGCAAAGTATCCTAATGTAAGTCATATATAATGACATCCTCTACGAGTTGCTTATGATACGGATACTTAGGGAGATATTGCTCATGGAGGATATTCTACCGCCATTCGTGTTCATGAGCGATATGTGATTCCTATTCCCAAAGAACTTTCCTTGGAGCAAGCTGCGCCGATGTTCTGTGCTGGTTTGACAGTATATTCACCTCTCGTCAGGAACGGCGCAGGGTACGTAAACTGAATTACTCTGACGACACCTCCTGATAGCGAACTTCATAAAGACCAGGAAAGAGCGTTGGTATAGTCGGCATCGGCGGATTAGGGTGCGTTCAACGGTACCATTCTGCACACATCCATCTGGCCTCTAACTTTATGTAGTCACTACGCTATTCAGTTCGCCCGAGCATTAGGATCTGAGGATATCGTGGTTTTCTCCCACTCTCCTAACAAGAAGGTACGGTTATATGGATACAAATATTATGTATTGGAATACTTAACATGTATTAGGATGACGCCGAGGAATTGGGCGCGACGAACTTCGTTCTTACTGGGGAGAAAGGATTTGCCGATTCCTGGAAGGGGAAGCTCGATTTAATCATTGCAAGCTTTCCCATGAACATTCATACGTCCTCATCTTCTAACGAGATCTGTTGCAGTGCGCTGCGGATGTATCTCACGGAATTCCAATGTCCGACCTCCTCTCTACGCTGAAGGTTCAAGGACGCTTCATCATGGTGGCTATTCCAGATGATGTATTGCCTGCCATTCACTCGTTCCGTAGGTGATTTGTATGGACTGTTGTGCAAGGCTAAGATACTTCTCTTCTCTCAGAGCTAGTCAAAAATGCAGCACTTGTCGGGGGCAGTCATATGTAAGCTTTCATTCCGGATTCATCACATTAACCTTGTTTATAAAGTACACCATTCATCCACACAGTGGAAGCAAGAAAGAGGCGATCGGTATGCTCGATCTTGCTGTCAAGAAAGGCGTCAAGAGTTATATTCAGGTGTTACCAAGTAAGATTTTATCATTTCTGCGAGTTCTGTGCACCTTCTCTGAGACTATATCAGTGAAAGATGCAGGCAAGGCGGTAAGAAACGTCAAAGAAAACTCTGTGAGATACAGACATGTTTTGAAGTATGTACTACTGTTCGTTTTTCAATGCGACACAAAACTTACTAACTCGCCTCTAGGATGGATATTTAATTGACAATGAGAGGCAATAATAAATGATATTATGTTTCCTTCATCCAATATAAAATATATAGATACTTATGGCAATACAACATTTCAGGAGTCAAGCTTTAAGACAGTTACACAACAGTGAACTGCTGGACTCTCGAATCTCGATGCAACCCTTTAGTGTCTTTTGTTTGGTTCTGCTGTTCTCTAACGCTAATATCCCTGTGATGTAAATAGTACCTTGACCTTGGCATTTCTAGTAGCACTAAACACTTAACGAATGTAAATGAACGTCCGTGAACGCTTGAACGCTAGCAGATAAGTGTCGGAACAGCATTTTCTACGTGAGGAATAAACGTAAGGAATATTTTCTGGTGCTTGTAATCTATCTTCTCTGGCTCTTCTTGATTGCTACAACACTGGTAACTAGGCATATATGTTTACCCACTGGGTCTAGCCCTAAAGGAAGATGTTCGGCCAAGTGCTCGGGTGATACGGTGCCGAGCTCATGAAAACGCGAATACCACAAAAGCGTCCTATGGAATTGCTTCTGTTTCCCAGGTTTCCCCGCATCTTTTACTTATTTAGAGCTTCGTCGCGGAGAACCGCGTGGATATACTGGTAGCTCGGAAAATTAGGCTTCTCGGAGTTTCTTCTGCGGTGCGTCATCATGCTACAATTCCCGCCAAAATGGACTCCGTCTATCTGCTCCGTGTTGATGTTGAAACCTCTCAAAAATAGATTTTATTAATTACTTTTTATTCAACACCAATGGTCAATTCTTCGACAGAGTATATCAACCATTTTTCAGTCATTTCAAAATAACACAAAGTGGGTCGGATGGAAGCCCAGGAACATTCTTCTTCAACCTCTTAAGCAATAATGACTCGTCCTCACCTGAGAATCAAAGTAAGTTGATATCTCAAATATTGATGGCCTTGAAACTAAAAAAAAAATGGTAAAAATTGGGTTACAGTGGTAGTAAGACCATCTTTGTATTATGAGACTGCAATTGTGAACCTATCCCCTCCACACCTTGGGTCCTGGAACCTGATCAAGATAATGAATAAGCTTTAGGCTGGATTCTTGACGTATGTGACATACCGTGTACGCTGTCGGGACGGGGTCATAGATGTCGACAGTGAGACCAGGATCTGTTGATGAAGGGTTTGATTATTTTCTCCTGGCGACAAGGGAGGTCCTTACCTGTGGCCGAGACATATCCCGGGATAGAAACTTTGGAAGGACTCCCAGAACCTCCACCAGTGATACTGATTTGGGCACAGGAGACATAAAACTGTGGCGCTCCAGGGACGTGCAGAGCATCCTGTTCAATACGGACGAGGTACTGGCAAAAACATTGTGAGCTTCATTTAGTATAAATGCTACGTGACGTACTTCACCGGAAGGAGTGCTCGATGGGATGGTTGTGGTGAGTTGGTTGAGGTTATAGTCGGAGAACGAGAAGGGATTGAAAGTAGCTCCCCACTCCGCAATCTATCCATATTATTGATCAGGAAATAGGTCTACGAATAATAAGAGGATGTATAATACCTTGAACCAATTAGCACCACTTCCATCCCAGGTAGCTGCCGTGCTGGGAGCCTTTCCAAGATAGATGGCAGCAGGTCCAAGGTGATACAAAGTGTTATCGAGTTTGAATCCGATTGTACTTCCCGCAGGCACGGAAACAGTCTGAGTAGCGGCGCCAGGATTTACATTGCACCTAATATCATTGGAAGTAATAGAAGTAACGGGGGAATTGTTAACTGGTTGGCGGACGGCTGCGGTGGACGTGGTACTGCCAGCAATCAATGTGTTCCAGATGTCTACACCCGGTGATTTGAATGAGCCTCTGCAATCTGGATATAGTAGAACTTCACGTCCTTACAGTGAGCAGAAGCACTCTGAGCGAATGCAGCGAGACCGGCGAGGGTAGAAAGCTTCATGTTTATGCGAAAAAGAAGCGGGGGGTTATACAAATTGCTCAAGGCAATGGTCGAGTTTTATACTAGATGATAGCCCCAAAAATCATATCATTACAGTCCTCGCATCGGTGACCCTTCGTACTATTGCCATTAGTCGGATAAGGCACGGAGGAAAGAAATGATTGCCACAGCCAACAGGCATAAAGGCATAATATCGGCTGAAATGGAGCATAGACCATTGCATGATGAGTAGATGATTTTCCGAACAAGGAAGCCAGGAATAAATTGCATACGCCTGATATAGATGAAAACGATCCTTTCTGTGAGCATTTTCCAGAAATTTATTTACAAGAGAGAGCCCAAGCCCTATAATATAAGTCGCTCAGGTCCCGAAATCTTGATTTAACATTTAAATTCTAACTCCATCCTATTAACATATCTACTTTTTTTATTTAGAGACAAAGCCGAGAACTTTAAAATATCTGCTGGACACTAATAATGCACTCAATGGTGGTGTCAGATTTTATCGAACGCGCCGTTTACTCTGTGCCAAACAGCTGATATTAGCAGTAGCTAGAATATCATATCTCTCCCGTGGTCTATAATTAGGGCTCGGGGTTTTTTAGATTACTTTCAGAACTCGGGTGTACTTAGTACCATGTGAGGTACTCTTGCTATTAAGCTCAAGTGTCAAGATGTGCTGAATGGTATTACCGGCGGAAAAAGAAGAAGATTTACCCGTGTCCAACTATGGTGAGCGTACGGATGTGGAGATCCAGTGGAGACTAGTGAGTACGAATAATAAGATCCGCATCTCCGCTGTGCAGAATTTCGGATTTATACTCCCAGGTGACTTCAGCCTCAAGGCTTCAATTACTCATAGTACGACGGCTGGTCGATATGATGTTGCCATTTGACGCGGTATTGCGTCTACTCTATCAATTTTAACGCATACAAACAGATGTCACATCTAGGTGTAAAATTAGATATCCTAGGATGATTTTCCGACACCCTAAATGTATTTTCATTCCTAGAGGGTAGCGGACAATACAAATGAGGTTATGGTACAGTGGAAAGTGACCACTGATGAGCTAGTATTAACTCCAATGAATAATTGACATGGATACCGTATAAAAAGATCATAACTCGGAAGCAAGGCAGATTCCAATAATAACTGGTCATCCCACACGATGATCGATTAACGAAGAGCTGCGCTTATGAATAACCCCAGTGCTCTATGCCATTGATCACTGATAAGAAATAACTTGTATAACTGATATATAACTCCTACCAATTCTGGTGCTTCACTCGGAAAAATTCCTGCAAGTCCTAAGTTCGAGTCATATGCTACGCTGCGTAGCGTATTTCGAGCGTTAAGAGAAGCAAGCAAAGAATTCGCGTAAACTAGAGGATTTTCAGAAAGAATATTCTTGGTCAACATAAGAACTTACATTTTCCCGCAATGACATGGAGATAGAGTATCCACACACTTTTTAATGATACTGAGAACTAAGGAGACCTGTTACTTAATGCTCAATTATGGAGCTAAGTAATAGAACTTACAATACTAATTTCAGCAATAGAAAGGATGCTATAAAATCATGTCAACAATTTGAGGAAGAGGGTAAGAACGGAACACAGACCACGAGAAAATGCAGCGGTTGACAGCAAATACCATCAAATTCTTTATCATACTATCGGTGCTGACCGAAAAGAGGGGACTTGAGAGATTCAACGACACAGGGCAAAAAAAAATCACCTTCGCAGGCCGGTACGGCTTTCTCGTAGCAGAATGCACAAAGCAAGTGCGATGGAAACGTCGGAAACAACAGAAAAAATTGAGAAACAAAGGGATGAACGAAGCTGTTTCTAAGGTTAGATGGACCAGCTATGCCAAACGTTGGTAGATAGTACCATAGACACGCGAAATGCGTGAGCCGAACTGTTCGGTGTGTGGTTCGATATGGTTATGTTTGGCAAGTGAGGAAAGGAGAATCTATGAGTAAAAATTTGCGTAAGCTGGATAATAATGACCCTTATTTGTTACCATTCCTCACAGTCGAATGAACACCCCTCATTTAAGAAAGTTAGTATATTCAGCCAACTTTTAAAAAGAGATATTTGAAAACATACCCATGGCAAATGCTGCAATACACATTAGGAGATAACAAGTATATTGTAAGTAACTTGCTCACCAAAGTGTGTCAAGACGGTTGCACTCTACAAAAAGTCATTATTCGTCCGCATAATATGGCGACTTTCAACACTTACAATCATTACTGTCAACCATACTCGAGCTCTCCCGTTGCTGACTGGGTAAACGAAGGTTCATTGGTCCATGCTACACGACTCTAAATCGCAGACAGAGCTTACATTGGGATATTTGCCTCACGAAGAAGCTACCCAAAAGAGTATTAATTCGCAGTTCTTCATTAAAACAATCAAATGTCGTACCTTTGAACGATGAGGGCAATTGTAGCCTAGGATCACTCTAATTGGTAAACCACCTTCCAAAACAAAGGGGTTGGGAAATCACGTTGATCATAGCACCGATCTGCCCATGTGTATGCGCCTCATTAGAATTAAATTGAGAATATGTGTGCCATGCCACGATCGCACCAAATTTGTCCTTTGTTGATCAGTAAGAGTATGAATAACCGCTGAGATATTCAGCAAGATGTATCAAATCGATAAGTACCTTCCTTGAAAAGGATCGTGTAGCTCTTTTAACCCGAGAATCTGAAGGATTGTCAGTCATAATAGATGCGAAAGACTGCAATGACCAACAAATTGGAAGTGAAAATAATGAGCGGCTTGATTTTAAGTCGCATAAGAACCAATTCGATTGTTACTGTAGGAATATCCAGACCCACCACATGCAGTTTGAGCAGTATCAAGAATCCTGCAGGTGTGAGTCAGTCTAGACTAGAAACTATAAGGTCATCGCAACCATACCAGATTATTATGACCTGCGGAATATAATAGAAACACTGAACATCCTTGCTAACGAAGTTCGAGTACACACCAGGAACTTCACAATGTAATCATCACAATTGCGCTGCTTGAAGTACCAGAGAGTCTATGAGCATAAAGGTCAGCATATATTCAAGATGAACTTCCATATATACTACCAACTTGCATGAAGGTTATCCCGTAAAGCCTGTTTAGGGTTGAAGGAATATTTCCAGAGAAGATAGACAGGTTGCTTACATGCAATTAAACGTACACGCAACGAACAGCACCTCTACATGTTTTGTTAGTCTGCGTTGGAATATAAGAGGAAGACAATTTAAGCTCACGGAGCACAGGTAGTAGATACATGAAAGACAGGAAATAGGCAGAGAGATCCCAAAGGACAAAAGGCTTGCAAGTACAAACTTACAGTAAGAAACCCACCGACACGGGGCAGAGCCTTTAAATACTGGTTGAGAAGGCCCATACCGCATCCGCATCTCCGCCAAGGACACGTCCTGTCCAAAATAAAAAGCACCCTTAGAGTGGACGGGTGATACACCCGCGACAGGACGAAGCGGATGAGCGATATATGGAGCATATGCTAAGGTCAAACCCCTTATAGTCGTCGAGTCAATAAAAATGCAGGATGGATAACATTTGAGAACAAATATGTTCCATTTCTGAGAAGCAGGAGATAATCTTGGAGAGAAGAATCCTTGGAAGTCGATGCCTATATAATGTTGGAATAAGCAAACCCCGTGACATCCCAAACGCGACGCGTCTCCATCAAGCCGTGTTTTCTCGCCTAGTCTTA
>JASFDH010001200.1:0-16284 GCA_036937195.1 Nidularia pulvinata
ACTGCTGTGAGTGGAAAGACTGAGGGAAGAAAGGAAGCAAGATTTGGAATGATAAGTGATGGGATGGAGGCTGTGCATGGTAAATACATGTAAATATTTATTTATATCATCATTCCTGATTCTTGTCACTACCTGTTCACAACTTAGCTGCTACACTCCTTTCTGTTGCTTGCCTCACTAACCACAAACATGAGCTCACTTTCAAAGTGATAGCTGTCTTATCTACAGCTCTAATCAACACTGTGTTGCAACTGCAACCAAGATGAGTGGAGGTTTTTACAGACTTCTAGCTCAACCACTATCAAAGAAGTATGCAAATCTTGCTTTTTCACCCTTACACATTGACATAAACATTCTTCACTGTCATCTAGGCCACCTCAGCTTTGATAACATCAAACACCTAGTTGCTAAAGACATAGCAGAGGATATAGAGACAGTGGGAGGGTATATAGATTTTTGTGAGGCTTGTGTACATGGTAAACAGCATAGATACCTATTTCCCCCTCCAAAAAAAGGGTTAGACACAAGTCAGATCTCATCTACTCTGATGTCTGTGGTCCACTACTTTATAGCTTAGGGGGCAAGTGCTACTTTATCACCTTCATAGATGATTAAGGACAACTTGGAGCAATCTCTAGATACATCTAGCAACAAACCTCCCTCACCATATGTCAAGTTTCATTCCAAAAGGTGAATATAGGAACTAGAGGTTGTATGTTATGATAGTGCTATGTCAGAGAAATGTTGGAAGTAATGTCGGAAGGATTTCTGACAGTAATGCTAAAGGTAAGAACTGTTAGCTTCAGCTTGTGTGCTGTGCCCTTCCAGTTCTCATGGGTTCTAACTTAGTAAATGATCCACACATTAGAAGATAATTACCAGTGTCAGAAGAGTGTTGGAGATGAACAAGATATTGACAACTAGATTCCAAGTCTAGTGTCAAGGGCAAGATAAGACTAGTCAACATAAGTCAACTAGAAAACAAGTTGGAAGAGGGTTGAAAGGTCAGAAGTGAATCAGAGAGACTAGGGGTGATCTTAGTCAATATTCAGATTGGAGACTATGGTACAGAAGTGAGCTACTTAAATATGAGTATTGCTAATTGTATAGTAAAAGCAGAAGTAACAATACTATGGATATGAGGAATAATAAAAGTCCTTGACACATAATAAAAGTAGCAGAAACAAGAGCAGAAGCATAACTAAATGGAAGTGTACTTGGAAACAGTAATTGTATCTTGACTATCAAATAATAAAAACAATAGTTTGGAGATTAGTGAGGAATGGAAACAGACAGAAGATATTAGAAGCATAGCAGAAAATTGTATCATAGAGTCAGAAAGCATTGGAAGATGTCAGGAAGGATTGCAGATGTAACACCATACAAGGTTACAACTGAGGAAGTATCAAGTGAGAATGATCACCATCTCACATCTACTCCTCCTGTTGAACCTGAGCATCATCCTCTTACACCTCCTCTACCCCCTTTACCTCCAACCTACCTCTGCCTATACCTCCAGCTTCTGTCCCAAGTCTACTATGTATACATAGGGCTGAGTTGGAACTTCTGGGACCTCCTCCTGAGATCAATAGGCCACATGCCTGTTAATTACCTGCATGTTATGTACAGTCAGAGGAACCACCCAAAGTACTAGCTGAACCAGATCTTGAAGTATCTAATGAAGACTTGGATGATGAAGCTGCAGCCTTGGCAGAGATCACATTTGCATTTGCAGCATCAATGGCCTCATCTGGGATGTCTCAAGACCCTCAGACCTATAATGAGGCTATGTAGCACTCAGATGCATCCCTTTAGGAGAGTGCTATTCAGAAGGAACTAGACTCTTGAGAGCACTGGTCCTTTTGAAGAGTGCAAATTCCTTCCTCCTGACTGGAAAGCAATTGACTCAAAGTTTGTATTCAAAATCAAGTGCCATGCTGATGGGTCAGTTGTGTGTTACAAGGTTCAGATAGTTGCTAAAGGGTATTTCCAAATGTCTGGCATTGACTTTGATGATACTTTTGCTCCAGTTATTAAACTCACTTCCATTCATGTCCTCTGTGCTCTAGCTGTCCATTTCAACCTCCATTTCCATCATTTAGATGTAGAAACAGCATTCTTAAATAGCCATCTTGATGTAGAGCTCTATTTGCATTTCCCTCAGGGATGTGGTACAAATCCCAAGTTCTTGTGGCTAAACTTTGGCTGCATTGGCCATATCCTGGCTGATCATGTATTTCATATATTCTGCATTAAGCCTTCATTCCATACTAGTCTCATTTCAAGTTTTTTATCTTTCATATCCTCAAAACCTTTTAGCTAGTTCCCTTAGTCTCCATGTAGTCTCTGTTTATCTGACTCTCTCCACACTTTAGTTGCAGCCTGACCCCTACTTCCACATGCTTCATATATCTTCATTGGACTTAGTAACTATAGCTTATCTCTAGAAATAGTATATAAGCAGTAGTATTCTGTCATATCCTGTTCCAGCTGTCACTTGTCACCATCCTGTCACATCCCAATTCACCACAAATTCCAAGTTCTCATGGCCAAGCTTCAGCTGTGTTGGCCACACTATGGCCAACATGTTTCAGATATTCTGTACTAGTCTTCATTCTCTGATTAGTTTCATTCAAGTTCTTATCTTTCATCTCCACAAAGCCTTTCAGCTAGCTCTCTTAGTATTCATATGTCCTTTGCTTATCTGACCCTCTTGCCACATATTAGTTATAACCTGACCTCTACTTTCACATGCTTCATTTGTTCAAACTGGACTAGTACTCAATGGCTTATCTATAGGAGTAGTATATAAGTAGTAGTATCCAAACTGTACTTATTTAGTTTTGTTAATTGTATCGTCAATCCACTTCCTAGCTTAATACAATCCTTGTACTCTCTCAATCCCTTGTCTGATACTTCAGCCACTCTGGCCAACCCATTGTTTCTCTCTGATGAGCTGAGCTCTTGTTATTCATTCTCATCTCTGTTCTTATTATCTTCTATTCTAAATACAGGATTAGGATAAGCCAACATCCTAAATTGTTTAGCATCTAGATATCATAGGACTCACTCCTTGGCTATACTGTCCTACTTGTCTGGCCATGTTTGGGTCTTGACACATGCTAATATAGTCTGTGGCTTTGAACAAAGCAGTGTTTAACCCTTCAATTCTGATCACTTCAATTTTGTTGCAAAATACCATCATTGTCAATGTAACAAACTCTAGCATCTGTTCAAATTTCAGATATTATACCAAATTCTAATTTTTTTATTATGACTACAACAACAGAGTTAGGCCTCCATACCATTGCTGAAAAGGCTCCAGTTCAGCACCAATCTGTTGAACCATTAGAAGAGGCCACTCAGCTGCTCAATTTGTCTCCAAAACATTAACATAGCCTCTCACACTCATCAAGACACTCAGTGACAAGCTTATATTTGGCTGGGCATGTGGAACTATGTTTTTGACATGTATTCACAAAATTTATGAGACAAAGAAGGGCAGGAACAAGGCTTCTGGTTGTTGAAGATCTCCAGGTGAATCCTGAATCTATGAAATTACAGAAATTAACCAACTCCATGAGCAACATGACCACATTGTCATGAATTTGCCTTTTCTTTCTGATGATTATCATTATCTTATCTTTGGATCTTATCATAGGAACATCTAATCTCTGGGATAATACATGGATACTGCATGGACACCATGAGGCAACTGTGCTCATGAGGATGACAAAAGGCTTTCTTCTCTTTATGATTGATTGTTACTTACATGCATAGACCATGTGTAGTACATGTGTAGTACATGAGTTAGGTAGTATTTAGGTACATTTTTTGTACTCAGAACCCCAGTCTTGAGCTGGTCCTTTCTCCACTAGCAATACAGTGCTCATTCCTACTCCCTTATCTCTTTGTTCCCTGAGTGATTAGACAATCTCAACACTGCACTATTGAGTATATTTTTTGTGTGTCTGACACACTATGCATGAAACCAGATCAAACCATAGGCATGGGAGGAGTTAAAGATGAGAGAGGGGCAGAGGAACTAGTAAAAAAGTTGAGGCAAGTGACAGGGAGCTTCCTGTATCCACTAGACATGCTTCATCATGATGCATTTTGATTCCAGAGCCAAATATTGATGGACCTGCTTCCTGTACAGATTTCTTGCTCATTTGGGCAACTTGGGGGAGAGGAGGGTGTTTATGATTAGGAAGTCTACTACATGGTCCAATTTCAGAGCATTCACTAACCTGCATTCAGTAGAATGTATTGAAGTCAGTATTATAACCTCAGGACTTTTCTACTTCAAATATTCATTTTTATTTCCTTTATTTCTTCTCCCCTGATTCACCATATACTCTCTGGATATCCATGTACATGAATAATAACTTTTTCCATATTTTTGTAACACAAAAAACTTCAAGATTTGACAAAGTCCTTGTCAAAATTGATTATTTTTGAATTTTCACTGAAATACCTCTTTTTCCCCAATAGTTTTCTATAGTACTGTCTTTCTTTTCATAATACTAATATACACAGAGGGCTATCTAAAATATTCATGTTTTTGATCTCCCAATATTTGTTTCTGATATCGTGATCAAATGAGTTTCACCTCTTCTAGGTATTTACCTCTTCCCCATATGCCACTGTATAGCACGCGACGCGCCGCGAGTGTTTGGCACAGAGGGAGATAGCAAATATTCAAAACTTTTCAGCGTAAGCACGGTGTTCACTGGCACGTCGCTTGCCCATCGTTCTCGCTGCTCCGCTCGTTCCTCCCTCCATCCCCAATGTCCGCCAGCATCCCAGCTACCGCAGGCCGCAGCGTCACGCGTTTTCGCCACCCTCTCGTCACCAAAAATTTGCGCCGCAACGAGCGCACAGGGCTCCCGCAACCACACGTCCCCATCGTCACGCGCGAGTTCGCACCCTCGCGTTACGAGGACCACTACTACACCACCCTCCAGGACGACCTCATGTACATGACATACAAGCACCAGTCCGGCACCCCCAAACCGCCCCGCCAGATCCGCCTTACCTTCGACCCCGCAAATCCGTACACCAAGTACCGACACAACCCGCCCGTGGGCGGCAGCCAGCTGGGCAAGAAGCCCGCGCCGCCATCACGCCCGGACAATGTGGTGCAGCTGGAGAAGATAACCCTGCATATTATGGCGAAGGAGGCGATCTCAAGCAAGTCGAATCTACTGCCGGTGCTTATGCAGCTGCGCGCGCTGAGCGGGGAGAACTCCCAGGCAGGGGGGCACCATGCCGTCGAGGGCGTGCAGATTGTGAGAGGGAAGAAGTCGGTGGGCGGGTGGATCCGCCCTGGGGTGCCTGTAGGTGCCAAAGTGGACCTGCGAGGGCGCTGCATGTACGACTTCATTGGGACGCTCGTGGAATTCGTCTACCCACGTCTGCGGGACTTCAACGGTATTGTTCTGCCACCACAGTCCTCTAGCGTGAACACCCCGAGTGCGGTGTCAGGCGTCGTGTCGTTCGGTCTTCCCCCACACGCCATGGGCTTTTTCCCCCAGATTGAAGTCAATGTGGACGCATACCCGCATTTGCACGGCATGCATATCCTCTTTGTGACGAATGCAACTGGCATCGGTGCGCAGGATCGCGCACGAGCGTTGGTGTCAGGGTTCCAATTGCCTTTCATTCGGAGATAATGTAATTTGTAAGTCTCTCTTCCTTCCCCTCCCCTTACCCTGAGGCTCACCACTCTTATTCTGACAGATATTTTTTATACTCGGATCCAATGCCGAATCTAATATTCAGATGCCTATGGCAAAGAGTGTGAAAAACTAGTGACTATGCTAATGAGCGTAATATAGGTACCGTGTGTGGTGTAGGTGATGATGCAGGTGATAAAAAGGAAAGACGCAGAGCAGTGAGCGAGAGTAAGTACCTTCGAGAAGGGATAATAAGTAACCAAAGAGAAAATATAAAAAATACAATAGTTCTGCTGTGGACTTCCGACGAAAGAAGAAAAAATATTCACCGCCAGCTCTCTGGGTCCCGCGTGCCCAAGTTCGAGCTCTGCCACGGAATATCGCCTAGCCGCTGTCTCGGCGACGACCGCCCCCTATCCCCTACGCCCGTCCCTATCCGTGTAGTACCAACGAAGCTCTGCACCTCCCCATTCAGCACACTGGATGTCCCTAGCGGGCTGGCATTGGCCTCCGATGCGGTCCTTCGCATCCTCTTCGGCGCGATCGCCAGCCCGTTCTTCCCAGAGCCTCCAATCTTACTCGGACCATCCAAGATCCCACTGCTCTTCGCCTTCCCCGCCGCGGGCTTCAAGGCAGGTTTGAGCGCAGGCACGATCTCGCGCGCCAGCTCCCTGACCAATACTGCGCCGTCCCCGCCGCCCCTGCTCAAGCGCTCCACAACACCCAGTAAACCATACCGCTCGACGAGCATCGCGCGGTTCGGGTGTACCTCGCACACGCCCCTAAGGAGGCGAAGCAGGTTGAGCCGCACGACGGCCTTGGAGTTGTGGCCCAGGCGATCGACAATGCGCTTGAAAAACGCGGAGGAGCGCGCGATAGCGATAGTGATGGGCATGGAGAGGTGCGTGATTTTGAGGAAAGGGCTAAGGAGGTTCTCGAAGGAGTTGGCTTTGGCCGTGACAAAGCACTGAAGGAGGGCGTCGATGGCGTCGGGTTTGAGGAGCTCGTCTTCGACGCGGGCAGTTTCGTCTTGTAGCCTGTCATTCATTTAATTTTCAACATGTCGTTTAAGAAAGTCGAGGATAAAGGCACGTACCAAGACAAAATGGATTCCAGAGCGCTGACCTGGAAGTACGGATCCTCGAGCAGCTTGACGTACATGGCGATACCCTCATGCTGCCATAAGATATTCCGGCAGCTCTTCCCGGCGCTTGCCATATCGCACAGAATAGGGAGTGCAAACTGCTTGAGGGGCGATCGCGTCTCGATGACGCGCTTGAGGCACGGGATGATCCCTGCCTGTGCGGCCTCTTCCTGCCGTGACTTGTTCAAGCGGCAGAGGTTATAGCATGTCTGGAAGACATGGTTGGCCATTTCCTGTGGGAAATAATCAGTAAGAATGCTGAATGTGAGAAGATAGGGAGCATACAGTGCTATGTGGCCCGGTCGACTGCTCGTCTAAAATCCGAATGAGGATCTCAAGAGCATTGGCATTCTGCAGCACCTCGAGCAGCGTTGCGTTCATAGATAGATGCTTAACGGCCTTGAGCATCTGTACCAGACACTCTGGCTCCAGCAGTTCACAAGCACGAAGCAGCCCTACAGAAAAGAATCAGTGACCATCCAGGAATGGGAATGAAAAATAATTACGTCGAACAACTTTCCGCGTCCCCAGCGCATTTCGCACATGTATATCTGACTGCGATACCTGCGAGAACACCAGCAAAATCTGGATAATCTTCATCTTCGTCTCAATGGACGGCGTTTCCCGGTTGGCCATGACATTCAGAAGCGCAGCCGAGAGTGGGTCAAGCAGGCCCTCGCGGATGAACATCCGGCAGAAGTCGTTCTTCGTGGTGGGGCTTTGCAGCTCAAAAACACTGCCAATCCCGTTGAGCGCGTGAATGACGAGCTCGGTCTGCTCTGTGTAGTCTTCGTCTAGAAGGTCTACTAGTACTTTCAATCCTCGACATCTGGTAAGAACTTGGGTTAGGCACGAATATTTGAATGTACAGAAGATAAGATCACGTACGAGATGAACATCTGCAATGTCAACACCGAGGTATGACATAGTAAACGAATAAAGTTGGATGCCTCGAGCCGACACTCGGATGGATACTTCTTGGAAGTGAATTCTATATCACGGAATAGTAAGCAACATGCACTGGAAAAATATCAAAAGGCTAACCCATCATAACAGGAATCCCACTAATCAAGTGGATTAGCAAAAGGATCAGCATAATATAACTACTAAGAAACGCACCCAATCAAGCAGAAGCTCTCCAAGAACCCTAGGTCGGCTGTCACCAGCTAGTGGGGTAATTCAGCACATATGGGTGATATCAGATTCAAATATCGACTCACCAAGTTGACGATCTGCAACAGTTTCATGATGATATCCCTAGAGCACTTGCCTTCTAGTACCTCCAGAATCGCCAACATTCCATGAGAGGACACTAGCTGGACTTGCATTTCCGGTGCCTCGCCCATGATGTTCAGCTACACCAGGTTAGTCAGTAAACTTGTATGAGATAAAAATCCGAAGGTAGTCTTACCAATTGGTCACAGGCATCGCGCAGCTGGAAGTCTGGTGCTGCAGGCGTCAGTTCGTCGATGAGCTGGTTGACGGCATTGCATAATCGAGCGTATTTGTCGCGCTGGAGGTTGGCTTCGAGGTCGTCTTCTGAGAAGCCTTCATCGATCTACGGAATATCGTCAGATAAAAAGCAGAAAGAAAACACAATTTTGGAAGTACTTCTGCGAATGGATCCTCTTCGTCGGAGTTCTCATCTCCCAGCTACAACAGAAATATCAATGATAGCCGGGGAATGAAATAAAATAATACTAACCCATGACTTATTCGAAAGCTTCGTATTCAGCTGTAAAGTCTGCATAGAGTGTTCCGTCGCTGCAGTTCATCACTGTCAATTGTATCCAAAAACACAGAAAAACCCGCGAGCTACTCACTAGTCCCATTTGGCTTCCCAAACACATCCTCATAATCCTCATCGTCGTCCTCCGCGTACTTCCCGAACTCTGCTTGGTTCTGCAGCCGGCGGGCCTCCGCGCGGCCTATCGACCCACTCGCAAGCGATGCGGAGCGGGAGTGTGTCGAAGAGGCGGAGGAGGGCCCGAACGAGGGGCCTTGGATGGCTTGGATGGGGCTGAGGGAGGAGCGGGAGGATTTGCGCGTAAGGCCGGGGAGGGGCGCGGAGAGTGGGGCGCCGCTGCCGCTTCCTGTGAGGCCGACGACTTTGATGTCGTCTGGGTGGAAGAGGCCTCGCCGGACGGAGTTCTTCATCTGTGCGGAGTAACACTTCGTAAGTACAAACGAGCAAAAATGTGGTGGGATTCAACTGACCTTGAAATCCGCGACCTTCTCCTCAAGCCACTGCTGGTCCTCCTCTGCCGCCAGGTCCGAGTAGTCCTCCACGATAGGCGCGATGTCCGCCGAGGGCGGCTGTGCGAGCGGGACGGTGCGCAGGCCTGGGCTGCGATTCGGCCTGATGGTCTGAGCGTTGTCTTCGATCTCGTGCTTTTCCTCGGCGTCGTCCACAGTCGTTTTCTCCAGAGCTACACGCAAATGGCGTTCAGATCGTTTAGCATTAGTGGGAAGTTACAGAAAGAGAAGGCACGAACCTTGCAGCTTAGTGAACGAGATACCCTCCTCGAAGTCGTCGTCCCAGTTGTCCGTCTGCTCTTCTGGCGGCTGCAGCGTGAATGAGAGCGGCTGGATCTTCTCGACGAGATTGAGTCCTGGTTTGGCCGCGGGCGCTGAGCCGCTCTTCCAGCCTGATGGACCAGACGAGGGATGCCCGCCCAGCGGCGGCAGGGACGTTGACGGTGGGATTTCCGAGTGCCGTTGAAGTGGGGATGCTGGTCGGGTATGCCGGGAGGGGTGCTTCGAGGGCTTTGAAGGCGCTAGTGTAGAATATGAGCATTCCTCGGCTCTTCTCCGTCCGAAGGGTATGAACCTACATTTCAGCGCCTCATTCCATTCGCGCACCTTCAACACCGCTTCATCATAATTATAATTCACCCTCGGCTTCTTCGTGCCCTCCTGGCCCGTACTCCTCTCTCCCGCGCCCTCGCTCGGCGGTACGCCCCTCCCTTCCGCCATCTGCTTCCGGGCGGAGACCATCCACGGGTGCCGCAGCAGCTTCTTCGCGGATATCCGCAGGTTGCAGTCTTTCTGGAAGCAGTGGTAGAGGAAGTCCTTGACGATGGGCGAGGCGCCCTCGGGGATCGGCGGGCAGTCGTCTTGCACGATGCGGAAGAGCGCGGGCATGGGGTCGAGCGTGTGGTAGGGCGGGTGGCCTTCGAGCAGTTCGATAACGACACAGCCTACGCTCCTGTGTGGATGTTAGTGGCAGTTGGGAGGTTAGGAGGGATGGGGTTACCAGATGTCCGAAGCAGTTGTCGCGCCGGATTGTTCTATGACTTCGGGAGCCACTGTTGCGAAAGTCAGCGAGTGTGTCACGTAGGATTACCTCGATTCAACGTACTCCAATATGGACTCCCAACCACAGCACCGTCTGTCACGCCTCCCGTCCTCGCAGCGACACCGAAATCGGCCAGTTTCACGGTCCCGTCTTTGTTAGTGAGGATGTTGGCGCCTTTGATATCGCGATGTATCACACCCTGGTCATGTAGGTAGACCAGCCCTTCGAGCACTTGCGAAATGTACACTGCTACGAGATTCTCAGGGAACTTGCCAAACCGCTTCGAGATGTTGTGGAGGGATCCATTCTCGCAGAACCTGGAAGCATTGAGCTGCAGAACGCGTAGAGAATACAATGTTACGTACTCGAGGATGATGTACAGAAACTCCCGTGTCTTTACGAACCCTTTGTACTTGACGATGTTGGGGTGCTAGTAAAGGGTTGGACGTGTCTGGTAAAACTGGACGATGATATGCTCACATTTAAGTTCTTCAGCAGGTCAATCTCGGACTGGGATACCGCGTCGTATCAGAATGCCGATCGTGAGAGTAGCACAGCGATTGCACTCACCATGATCTCTGGGAGTTCATTTTTCGGGATAGTGCTCAGCTGAATCTCCTTCACCGCGACGGTCTCCCCTGTCGCCCAGTTGAGGGCCCCTGTGTGAAGTTAACAATCGTGATCGTATGAGCATTGCGATCGCAGCGTACGATAGACTTGCCCGAACGCTCCTTTCCCCAGAGAGTCGCCGAGATGCTATCAACACCTCTCAGCGTCATACACCACTAACTCCGCAGAAGAACGCACAAAGTCATTGAGCAACTTGGAGCTGCCTGCCTTGGGCGCCGAGGTTGAAGAGGGCCGGGAAGGCGTTGTCATGGTGGGATCGTGTTCGTTGCGCAGATGCTTGGGGTGGCTTGGTGCCGTTGGAGTTGAGAAATATGTTAGAGCACGCCAGGGGGGAGCAGAATAAGGAACGTGAAAGAGGGAGCAAAGGGGCACAAACGCGCTTTTCAGTAGAGTCGCGTCCGGCGCTGACCACGGAGTTCGCACATAGAGCGCTCGAAAGGGAAGTCTCTCTGACCTCTCCCTGGCCACATGGGCTTAGCGGCCGCCCTTGCCAAACTTGCCACAATCGGCATCCTCCCTCTTCCTCCTCCATCCACTGCTCATTACTCATTGCCGTTCATGCCTTCACTGCCCCTACTGACTGTGCTGAAATGCCTGTTGGATTATTCATGAGCGACGGCACAGCACGTCAGCGCGCTCCAATGTGTCAACGAGCACAATACAAAGATTCAGTCACGTTTACCCGGCCCCGGATCTTCTGACTAGGGCTTCGTGCCAATCTTGATTATTTCTATAGCATGACTCGCCCTGGGTAATAACTTTGTGTGTATTTTCTTCTAACAACAATATTTATAGAGGCTTCTATTTCGACTCATTAAAACAGGATTTAAGCACAGACAGCACTTCAAGAAATGAAAAACAGCATTGGGTCGACATGTTGTTACCAGAGCTATCTCGGTCCTCACTCATCACATACCCCTGGAAATTGCTCGTGCACGAAGATTGTAAGACGAGTGCCTCCTAGAACGCAGGGTTCGGGTCGTCTTTGGAGATTCACTTCGTCGCAATAGCGCGCATCGTTTGGACTTGACCCCCCCATCCAAATCATGACTTCTTCCTCAGTGTTGGGCAAAGGCTTATTATATCTGCACAATGCCTGCGTTATCTTTGGAGCTACATTTTGTTTCGTTTCGGCGAGACGTTTCGAGTTCTTTCACTATCCAAATCCTTGATTTTCTCGGGCTCTTCTTTTCCCTGTTTTTTGGACGCAGCGGATGCTTCCCTTTCATTCCAGTCGACTGTGGACTCTCGCAGGCTCTTCAACTCCTCCAGCAACTTGAAGTTCAGAAAGTAATACGGCCCCACTCTGACACAGCACTTCGCAGACATGTAAGCACAATGGTTCTAGTTCGGAGGAGGGATGTCGGATCCCTCAGGCAAGCTAAACTCGCCAATATCTCCTCACCCATCGACCTCATGCATTCAGGAAACCTTTGCAGCTTGCATGGGCCTTTATTGGAATTATCTTAAAAATCAGAATGTCGATGAGATACTCAACATTATGGTCCTACTCACGTACCACGATTGCTGCATGATATACCACCAAAATTGACTGAAATTCCACACTTAACAAAATCGCATTTTTAGGGCAAATGGGATTCTAGGCGGCGTCTTTGTGGCCGAGACCACCTGAGTTGGTGTCCAATCACCAGTCTTTCAGGATTTTCATGGTCAAATGAAGATCGGCTTATAGATGAACGCTTGAGAATGTGATATCTCGAAATAAATTTATCGGATCCCTCACAATCTTAGGAAAATCCCCGTGCAATCGAACTCGCAAATCTGGAAAAGTTAGCATGAACCCATGCCTGTAAACATCCTCCTCGTCTTGGCTGCCTTGTAAGTTGGATGTTCCAAAAGCAAAACCATAAATGCTTGCGCTGATATCGAGTTTCCTAGAGATTGGGCAGCAGTACTGTTGACTCTCTTCAGCTGAAATAACCGAATTTATTAATAACTTGGCAACGGGAATAAGAAAAGAAAAGTGCTCACAATGTTTCAGCTGGTAATACCCTTTGTTGGAATAATTACAAGCTTGCCGTGTTACCCGGATAGGAAAGGAGCAAGTGCCGGAGCGGTGCACTGTCCATCTTAATTGGTGTATTAGTTTCGTATATTCGTACTCAGTTTGTTTACTTATAAACGAGGTAGCCTACTATTTGTAACTTCGCTCATTTATCACTCTTATAACATTTTGTCCCTTGCTGGGATGTTATTTTAACACCCTTTGTATTGTAATGCAAAGTTCATTGGATTACTGCAGGCATGTGCTGAAAATTACATAGCAAGTACACAAATTAAAATGCATGACAGTCAATCCTTACTTGAGTAGAACAAGTGCAGAAGCCATGCTTTCACTAAGTGCCTTAACAGAAGGAGTGAACAATTCCCTGATAACCCTGATAACATGACTTCATGTCATGGGCTGTCATTTGGTTGTCATGCAAAGAACCTTGAGACAAGGCCATGGCACTTTGTAAAACCAGAAAATGATTGATTTTTCTTTGTGAAATTTGATTTAAATAATATATCAAACATATATATATTTTTAGTGCAGTGATATTGACTAATTACTGCAAAATGCCTGCCAAAAAGGGCTCTCAATCTTCCATGGCAAACAAAAATACTTATAAACCAACTTAAAACAATCATACATGATTATAATTTATTTTTCAGTCTCTAAGTATGAAATTACATTAATGTATATGTCAAAAACTTGTTTTTAGGTTAACCCTAGAGGTTCCAGGTAAGTAGTACTCAATGAGGGGCAGAGGAAGTGTACTGGAGACTTTGGTCTCTCTGGAGATGTGTTCTAGTGCTATGTTGAGAAGAGGGGTCAGAAGTAGATGGTGGCTTCAGCTTATGTGTTGTGCCCTCTTTGTTCCTAGCATCTAATTTACAGATAGTGTTAGTGGATGTGGTCAAAGGTCAAGAGTCAAGGGTAGTGAACTCAGCTTCCTGACTGGAGATTGGTCAGGAGAGTTACCAGAAACCAGAGTTTGAGTTTGAGAGCAATAACAACAATGAGAAAGGATTTAAAGAGCAGATAATGTTGAGGATGTCAGAGATAGCTCCATCCAATTGTCAAGAACATGCTTTCCAGGATATAGGCTAGAGTTCCAGACAGATAGGATATGTGTGGTGACCAGGGAGAGACACTGGAGACTTTGGGAATATCTCTAGGAAACATGTTCAAGCACTACCAAAGGAAAGAGTCAAGATGGGCAATGGCTTCAGCTTATATGCTGCACCTCCTTCATTCCTAATGCCCAATTTACAGATAAGGGTGAGTGGTATGATCCAGGTATAATGACAACTGATACTCAACTTCCTGAATGAAGATTTGGTCAGGAGGGATCTCCAGAGACCAGAGATCTCATTGAGCACAAAGTACAGTGACAAGAAGAGATTATCAGGTAGAGATGAGTGAGAATGATTCAGAGGTAGCTTAACCACTGAGTAGAAGTGGAGAGACTAATAAAATTAACAAACTGAAGTACTACGATACATTCAAAGTGCTTATATACTAGAAAGTCTAAGTAACCAGAGTAAATACATAGAGCACTATAGTCATACTAGTGCAATGGAGAAGTAAGTGGGTTAAGAAAGAGAGAGCATATGATGAGGACTAAGGAATACAAATTGAATGTTAATGCAAAAGAGACATACTATGAAAAGTATAGTGTGTGGCTGAAATGAAGTAAGTGCAAAAATGGAAACAGACCAGAGTAAACCTGAGTAAACACTGGAGATGGGCAGGAAGTCAGGAAAGTGTCAGGATTGATTGTGAGCAGTCTGGAGATGGTGCATGCTGTGCCATATAGGAATATGACACCAATGTAGATTGATGACAAACTGCAGAAGTACAATACAATAGAGATAATTAAATACTGGTAAATGTATCTACCCAGAATAATACCAAAAATATACTAAGGCATACTGAAACATACTAAATAAAATGGAGAACTAAGTGAGTCAAAGTAAAAGAATGCATAAGAAAAATGAGAGTGATAATCTGAGAATACAAAGTAACCAGAGACAAGGCAGAGAGTCAGAGAAAGTCAGGACTGACTTGAAAATGATCTGGGGCATATAGAGAGTTATTGTGACTGGGATATAACATTATTTCCCCTTTAGTGATAAACCTTTGAGTTGCTTAAAGATTGTGGTGGCTGTAAAGTGCATTCATAGACTGCAATAGCATATTCAAAGTTTAAAATTTCAACTATAACCATTATCACAATATGCCAACTCAACCACCCCAATATTATGACAATCTCTTCCCAATCCACAATCTCTCAACACAGGGCCACAACCAAGACTAAATGACATGAGTGCAAGGTAGCCAAACATCTTGAAGAAGAATATATATGCAAGGAGCAAGAGGAACCTGCCAAACTTGTGCAGTTACAGGCTGAAGAAGAGCAGTTGATGCATGAGGAAGAGTAAAATCTTAGAGATGCACAGAAGGTGAAAGGGGAGGCAGAGCAGAAAGAGAGAGAGAAGGCCAAGGAGAACAAACACATGAAGGATGGCAAATAAGGAGAAATGACATGCAGAGGCAGCAGCATTGCTTCCAGTGGCAGAGTCATCCAAGATAAGCCAGCTTTCTCTGGGATAACCAGAGAGCTAATAGTGATGACAAGGAGCCAGAAATATGGAGCTATTTGCCAAGGTAAGTGGCCTGATCAGATTGCTTACAGCTTGCATGCTAACTATTTCATTTAGAGAAAAATGATGGTAGCAGTGCCCAAGAAAACAAAGGGCAAAGGTAAGGACAAGGTGCCAAAGACCCCCAAGATCATATGTGACCAGACATCAGGCCTCAATACTGGCAGTGACAGTGAAGATATCAAAATCATGGTCCACCTGAGGATTGGAGCATCAATAGGAGACTGGATGCAGAAGCACAGGCTGACAAGTTTGTAGCCTGTGCAATTGGTATGTGAGAGTGTTGGGTGCAGGAGAACATGCAGGAAATGCACTAAGCTGGCAGAGAAGTGCTCACTGGTGAAGAGCATGCTAAGAAAGTGGAAGGCTGAAAGCACAGGCAAAGAGGAGATGTCAAAGAAGTCAAAAATGGAGTGCTCTGAGATGGATCTGGCACTTCTCCAGGTAATTGAGCAAGCAAAAAATGCTCTGGAGGAGATCCTTGGGCTCCATTGCAATATGAGCAAGGAGTTTTCTGAGGTTCAGAAGGAGATATCTAGGTGGCTGGAGACAATGAACAAGCACCTTGCAGAGATTGCTCTCTGGATGAAGTAGATCAGCTTTGACATGGGTATGATTGCACACTACCAGCTGGAGCACAATTTCAAGACCCAAACATAGCCAGACAGAAGAGATGATATGGCCAAGGTATGAGTCCTATTGTCAAGACCCAAATATGGCCAGATAAGTAGGACAGTACAGCCAAGGAACAAGTCCTATGATACCTAGGGATGCTAGACAATGTAAGATGTTGGCTTCAGCTTATGTGCTGCACCACCCACTATCCTAGTCCTGTATTTAGACTAGAAGATAATAAGAACAGA
>JASFDH010001201.1:0-16276 GCA_036937195.1 Nidularia pulvinata
AAGAGGGCAAGCAAGGGCAGGGAGTCACAAGCAAGGGCAGGGACTCACAAGCAAGGGCAGGGAGTCACGAGCGAATGCAGGCACTCACATCCTGGAGAGTGGAGGACAGGCAGAGTCAGCAGGGGTGAAAGAGAGTGAGCAAGGGCAGGGAGTCACGAGCAAGGGCAGGCACTCACAAGCAAGGGCAGGCACTCACAAGCAAGGGCAGGCACTCACGAGCAAGGGCAGGCACTCACAAGCAAGGGCAGGCACTCACATCCTGGAGAGCAGAGGACAGGCAGAGTCAGCAGGGGTGAAAGAGAGCAAGTGAGTGCAGAGACTCACGAGCAAGGGCAGAGACTCATGAGCAAACACAGGGTGTTACGGCGAGTAAGCCTTTGTAGGTTCTAAGCGAAGTTCGTTGGTTCTTGGTTTGGTATAACAGTGGCGAAACTATGTGTTTAAGTTCTTGGGTTCGATGTATGACACACTTCCTATTACTAGGACAGTTGTCGAGTCACTAAGTCTCTGTCTAGGAGAAGCTTAGGTTCTGAGGAGCCTCTAGACTAGGTCTAGGAGGTTTGAGGTATTCTGGGTTCGAGGGACTTGAACAAGATATGAATAAGGCTATATTTGCCTAGGTCAAGCTAAGGAATACAAGTGAAGTATGAAGCGCTACTTATAGTAAACTATGATGGTCTGTGTGTGATGTACTAAGTATAACTATTCATGTGACCATTGTTTTAAATAAAGAAAAGATGTCACATAGCGGATTACTCATTATAGAAGATCTTGTAACACAGGGACTCATGAGCGAGTGCAGAGACTCACAAGTGAGCACAGGCACTCATGTCCTGGAGAGCAGAGGACGGGCACAGTCAGCAGGGGTGAAAGAGAGCAAGCGAGCACAGGCACTCACCAACTGGAGAGCCTAGCCCAGTGGGTCGTTGTTACAGCTGTCATTGTCTTTGCTGTTGATGTTGTAGTTGTATTTGTTGTTGTTGTCGTGAGCAGCTGTGGTGGCAAGGACAAGAGAGGTGGACAGTGGGGGGTAGGAGACAAAAAGTGTGGGAGCATGAAATTGAACACATCACAGAGGTCACGTGTTGTGGATCCATAATGTGAGCACACTGCATGATGCGTCTTAATATTATCAATATATTATATTTATAAGGTTGTTTAGTGTACCTGTTAAGTATGCTTGATTTAAATGTCACGTGCCTTGAATATTGCAAGGTAGAGGGTTCAATCCTTTGCATTTCATTTCTATTTTTAATATTATTAAATAGTAACAAGCCACCTGTACCTACAGTATATGTAGATTGTATGTATTTACATACAGTATATGTAGATTGTATGTATTTACATACAGTATATGTAGATTGTATGTATTTACATACAGTATACATATAAAACTTACCAGGACTCTACATATAACAATATTCTACGTATAGTGTATGTAGATCTAACATAGAGTATACATAGAGTCTTACTCTTGATCAAGCCTTCTTTAAGACATGTTCAATGTATGTAGACTATACATAGACTATATGTAAGCTACATGTAGTCTACGTATAATCTACCTATATAGGTGGGGGAGTGTAAAGCCCTCTGTTTAGCCACAGACACTAGTCCTTTTCATAGTATATTCCTCTGCATTAACATTTTGTACATACTCCTTATTTTTTGTCATATGTCCTCTGTTATTTGACCCACTTATTTCTCCATTCTTACTTAGTATTCTTTAGTACTTTGTGGTATTACTCTGGGTAGTTACATCTTTTAGTATTTAAGTACCTCAAATGTACTGTAATACTTCAGTTTGTTAATTAACATCTCTACTATCCTCTACTCAGTGGATAAGCTACTTCTAAATACTCCCAACCATCTCCACTTGACTAATTCCCTTCTTGTTGTCATTATTTGCACTCAGTGAAATATCTGGTCTCTGGAGATTTCTCCTGACTAAGTCTCTGGTCAGGAAGTTGAGTATTGATTGTCATGAATTTGCCTTTTCTTTTGGTGATTATCATTATCTTATCTTTTGGACTTATCACAGAAACATCTAATCTTGGGGATAACACATGGACATGCATGGATACCATGGGGTGACTGTGCCCATGTGGACAACACAAGGCTTAATTCTTTTTATGATCAATCATTGCTTACATGCATAACACACATGTACACAGCACATTACTTACATGCATGGACCATGAGTAGTACATGCATAGTACATGAGTTAGGTAGTATTTAATTACATTGTTTGTACTCAGAACCCCAGTCTTGAGCTGGTCATATCTCCATTAACAATACAGTGCTCATTCTTGTTCCCTTATCCTCCCTTCTCCCTGAGTGATTTGACAACCTCAACACTGTTGTCATATATGGCATAGTCACTACAGGAGTACATTACATTACATAATTAGCATAAAAGTAATCCTGGGACAACTGTCAAAGTTCTTCCAACTTTGACTGTCAATTCCTAGGTGAGATATTCCCTACATACATACCTCATATATATTAACACAACTTTGACCTTCAATTCCTAGCCCATTTCAGTTCTTGCTCTTGCATACCTCAACAGGTTATGGGCCCCAGTGCTTATTAAGCAGGACCTATTCTTCACTAGCTATCAATCTGCACATCAGGTTCATGCTCCCAAAGGGCATCACCTTTTTATCCCCACTCAGTACCCATCCAACCATGGTTGCCTTCAATTCCACCAAGAAGGGCTTCCCCAACCTCACTGAAAATCCAAGCAACTACACAGATTGGAGCAAAAGCATGGAGGCCCTGCTAATGACTCACTGGGAATGGCTACCTGTCACAGGGGACTATCCTGAACCAGAATATGCAGATCCTGAAAAGCCTACACAACAGGAAAAGCTTGACTGGATTGATTGGAAGGAAACTAAAGACACTGCTGCTGGCACAATCTTCTGCTGCCTTGATGACTCCCAAAAGGATGATGTCCAAAGCTGCAAGAAAGATCTCAAAGCAATGTGGGATCAGCTGAAGGCATTACATCAACAATGTAAGCCCGGTCCATGCTTTAATGCTTACAAAACCTTCTTCAATATCCAAAAGGAGGAGGGTGAAAGCTTCATCAATCTTCTTGGGCATGTCTCATGTGCAATGTCACAGATCAAGTCCCTCTGCCCAGCATATTTCAGCCTCCAGCAGCTTGAAAAAGAACTCCAATGCATGGCACTTATGTGTGCTTTGCCAGCCAAATACAGTGGCTTTGTCTCATCCCTATTCCTACTACTCAATAAACTCACCCTCAACAACCTTTGCAATGCATTTCACAACCAGGAGAACCAAGCAATGCTCTGAGAATCCCCCATTCAAAATTCCACAGTCACAATGAAAGCCACCATCACCACTCCCACAAATACATCACTCACTTGTACCTGGTGCCTCCACCCTGGTCATTTTGAGGACAACTGCTACTTGAAGAAGTTCTTGCAACAGCATGACCAAGGGCAGGCAATGGGGAAAGAAAAAGGAAAACCAAAAGGGAATAGTGATGTGAAGAGCAAAAGAGGAGCCCCTGCAGAGACAAAGAAGAGGCTGCCAGCCTTGCAAGTATTGACCCCTCTTCTCCTGCATTGTCTGACTGGAACACAGTCACAGGCACTTCTTGCAACATGACACTACATCATCCATGGTTCAATATGTACACCCCTATGTTGTCCCAATTCATCTTGCTGACAACTCATGTGTGTACACTGAAGGAGTTGGTTTAGTTGTTTTCTGGCCAAGAGGGAAGGATGGGAAGGAGATGGATCCTATCACATTACATGATGTCCTGCATGTATCCCATAACAATCTATTATCTCCATTTCATCTCACTTGTGAGAAGGGTTACAGTGTGAGTATCACAGATTCAACTGTTGACTTCTTTCACAGTGGATGGCTGTGCTTCTCTGCTGACATTACTGCAAACAACATTTGTTACCTACATGGCAGAACTGAAGTCTTACCTCAAACTCTGTAATGGTCACTGCTAACTCCAGCACAACCAGTACCTGTCCCATGAACATCAGTCTCTGGCACCTGCAGTGTGGGCATATAGCCACTGACACTGTCCATGAGATTATTGAGAACAACTTGGTCATTGGTGTAAAGTGTAAAACAATGACATTGCCAGATCCTATCTGTGAGCCATGTATCACAGGCAAGCATCATCATCACAATGTTCCCAAAGGACCTCACATTCCCCTTACAGTCAAACTTGCCTGAGTCTACACTGATTTAAAGGGCCCTCTGGCAGTTGCCACCCCAGAGGGTTACAAATACTGGGTCACTTTCATATGCAATGCCTCTCATTTCTGGGCTGTATTTCCCCTCAAACACAAGAGTGAAGTATTCAGTGCTTTCAAGGTCTACAAAGCTTATGCAGAAAATGCAAATCCAGGTCTCCAAATCATTGAATTCCAAGATGACAGAGGTGGCAAGTATATTGGCAAATCTTTTATCCTGTTCTGTCTTGACCATGGCATTCAGAGGCAGCACACTGAACCAGATGAACCCTATCAGAACAGTGTTGCTGAGTGGGCCAACTGCACCATTATAGAGGGTGCTGAAACACTCCTAGCAGAGTCTCAGCTACCTAGATCTTTTTGGTGGCATGCAGTTTCAGTCTTTGTGCATATTTGAAATTGCTGTCCCACATGTTCTCTTCCAAATACCACCCCATTCACACAATGGACTGGTCATAAACCTGACCTCTCCTACTTCCATGTCTTTGGCTCTCTGGCATATGTCCTTATTAAGAAGAAGCACAAGAGCCTTCAGTCACATGCTACAAAGTGCATCTTCATTGGGTATGTATCCAGCACAAAGGCTTGGATCTTCTACAATCCTCAAACCCAGCAATTTATTGAGTCCAGTCATGCTACATTCGACGAGCGTGTTTTTCCAGGAAATACCAAGAATTTAATTAATCCATTTGGTGACCTCTCTACCCTCCCATCTACGACATCCACCTCACAGTCTGCAGATATACCTACCCCAGGACAAGCTCTACCAGAGGCTTCAGAGCTGCCTCATCAAGGGGGAGCAATACATTCTAATTCTCATTCTGACTCCACACCTCCTGAAGCAAACTCAGATTTATCTCCTAGCACCATTCCTATCTCATCTCCTCAACTCCCAGCCATCAACACACCATGAAGTTCACCCCTCACATTGCTTCCAAGCCCACCAACTTCTCCATCACCCCTCCCAATACCTGAAAGCCCACCCCAAGCACACCTTGAACCAAAATTTGGAAAGGGTGGCCTCATTATTCCAGAACCAAACACTGGTCATGGACATCACCTATGTGAAACACAACCAACTTGCACCAACAAACCTCCCTGGAACTATCATGGCAGCTGGTCATCTCCAAAATTTACAAACAAGCCTCTAGCATCTGAATCAAATACAGCTGACTCATCTGAACATACCACTCACCTGACCAATGAGCAAATCTCAGCTGGGATGAGTTTTGTTGGTTGTGGCAAAGATCCAGAAGGAGGTTACTTGACCTTGTCAGATACCCTAGATACTGCTTTCTAGTGTTGCATTGAACATGCATGCAAAGCCTCATCTCATGACAACAAACCCCAAACACTTGCAGAAGCCCTCCCACAGCCTGAAGCAGAAGCTGCTATGTGGTACCAAGCAGCACTTGAGGAAATGGACTCACTCATAGAGAACAGGGTATCTGAGCTTGTAAAACTCCCTCCAGGGTGCAAGGCAATCAGTAGCTGCTGGGTCTTCAAAATCAAACAGAATGCAGATGGATCAGTCAAAAGATATAAGGCTCAACTTGTAGCAAAGGGATACTCACAGCGACCAGGTTTCAACTTCACTGAAACTTTTTCACCAACACTCAAATAGGCCACCATCCATGCAGTACTTGCACTTGCTGCCCTCAAGGACCTGGAACTATGGAGTGTGGATATTTTATCTGCATTTATCAATGGTGAGCTTGATGACCTGGTATTCATGCAGGAACCTGAAGGATTTGAGACATCTGATTGTTCATGGGCACTGCACTTGCAATGATCTCTTTATGGCCTAAAGCAAGCAGGACATGAATAGCATAAGAAGCTCCATAGTGTTCTATTCAGCATGGGTTTTGCTTGTGTCTGTTGCAAACATAGCATATGGGTATATGGGCACACTTCTGATGACAGTTGCATAATTGTACCTGTCTTTGTTGATGACATAACTATTGCTGCTAAGGACCAGGCTGCTATTTGCAGCATCATAAAAGAACTAGAGGGTCACTTCAAACTTTGTGATCTTGGGGAGACAAGCTATCTACTTGGCATTAAAATTGACTGTAATTGCACAGAATGTTCACTCACATTATCCCAATGCCAATACACTGTCAAGTTCAATTGCAACCCTGTCACCACACCTCTTGACCCAAATGTCACCTTATCCTCATCTATGTCCCCATCTACCCCTGAAGAGGTGAATGAGATGAAGACTGTGCCATATATCAACATTCTCAGGGCAGTAGCATATTAGCCATAGTATCATGACCAGACATCACATATGCTGTCAGTGTGCTTTTGCATTTCAGCAAATATCCTGGGAGAGCCCACTGGGCAGCACTCAAGAGGCTCCTTCACTACCTCAAAGGGTCATTGGACTATATGCTCTGCTATGCACCCAACCCCTTGTCCAATGAGCTCTTCACCTCCTACAGTGATGCTGACCATGGTGGAAATCCATACAATGGGTGATTGACCTCTGGTTTTGTGATTAAGATGGGTACAGGCACAATCAGCTGGATGAGCTTGCAACCATTTGTAACACTATCAACTACAGAAGCTGAATATGTATCTGCAGTGTCTGCTGCTCAAGAGATCCTATAGCTTCATCACTTATTTGTGGAGTTTGGATACACATTTGACTCACCATCAACATTGTACATCAACAACCAATCTGCTCTCTCTGTAGCCTGCAATCCTGATCACCATGGTTGTGTCAAACATCTTGATCTTCAGTTTTACTGGCTTTGAGACAAGGTGGAGAAAGGATCCATTCAAGTCAAGCATATACTCATGGAACAGATGCCAGCAGACACACTAACAAAGGGTCTAGGGTGACAAAAGCTTTTGGTTATGCTAGGATTACTTGGACTTTCATATATGTGACATGTCAAGGGGGAGTGTTGTTGTATACAGCATAGTCAATACAGGAGTACATTACATAATTAGTGTAAAAGTAATCCTGGGATGACTGTCAAAGTTCTTCCAACTTTGACCGTCAATTCCTAGGTGAGATATTCCCTATGTACATACCTCATGTATATTAACACAACTTTGACAGTTGATTCCTAGCTGATTTCTGTTCTTGCTCTCACATACCTCAACAAACACTGCACTATTGGGTGTATTATTTGTGTCTGACATTGATCACCCTCACTTTTGAATTAATCTGTTAATTGTCATCTGCAAATCAGGCATTATGAACAAAGGGGGTGCAGAACATGAGCTGAAGCCATCATCCATTTTCTAATATCTAACTCTGGCAGTGCTCAAATGGATTTCCAGAGATATTTCTGGAGTATCCAGCTAATATCCCTGCCCCTGCTGCATTTCCTATTTGCCTGGAAATTCTAGGTTATACCTGGAAACCAGTTTGTAACAGTTCCAAACAATGCTGGTGATGAAGCTAGTGTCTTAGAAGAGCAGTTTGAGATAGTGGACGAAGATTATGATGATGCTTGGGATGCAGAGGAATCTGATAGTGACTAGATAGTTAGTAACATAATTATGTCAAAAAATACAATTATTTTGTTCATTCTACATTACTCATGTATTTTCTTACATTTTAAGTAATATATTATGCAAAAAAAAAATGAAGGAAAACAATGCAAAACTAAGAAAGAAATAGCTGGATTTGTGTGTCTCAAGATTTGAACAACAAAGTGCTGTCATGTGTTACATAACCCAGATGAAGCCATAGCAGAGAGTTTATATCCAGACAACAATTAACAAACTGAAGTACTATAGTGCAATTGAGGTACTTAAATACTAGAAAATATAACTACATAGAGTAATCCTACAAAGTACTAAGTCATACTGAGTAATGTGAAGAAGTAAGTGAATCAAATGAAAAAGGGCATGTCTCATATCTCATTCCAGCTGTCACTCATCAGCATCCTGTCACACTCCAACTCACTGCAAATCCCAAGTCCTCACAGCTGAGGCTTGGCTGTATTGGCAACATCATGGCTGACTACACATTCAGATATTCCACATTGAATCTCCATTCCACATTAAGTCTCCATTCCACACCAGTCTCCATTCCACACTAGTCTTATTTCAAGTTCCTTATCTTTCATCTCCACAAAGCCTTTTAGTTAGCTACCTTAATATCCATACATTCTTTGTTCATCTGACCCTCTCTCCACATATTAGTTACAACCTTACCTCTACCTCCACATGCTTTGTATGTCTTCATTGTATTTAGTATTTAATAGCCTATCCCTAGGAATAGTATATAAGCAGTGATATTCAAGTTGTAGTTCTTCAGTTTGTTAATTGTATTGTCAATCTACCTCCTGGCTTGATATGTACTCTATACTCTCTCAATCTCTTGTCTGACCCTTCAGCCACTCTAGCCAACCTTTGGCTGAACCTTGGCCAAACCTTGGTCCCTTTGTTGACAAGCTGAGCTCTCACTTCTTGCTTGACCTCTGTCCTCAATGTTTGTTTTATTAAATACAGGACTAGGATAGTGGGTGGCACAGCACATAAGCTGGAGCCAATGTCCTACATTTTCTAGTGTCTTTGTGCATCACCAGACTCCCACCTCAGCTTTATCATCCTTCCTGTCTGGTGTTTGGGTCTTGACAATATGACAATAACTAGAGGATATGAACTAAATATTAATGCAAGGGCATTACATCCACAATCTCTCCTGACATCTTCCAACACTTTCTGACTCCATGATACAATTTGTTACAAGGTTTTCTATAACGAGTAACCCACTATGTGACATCTTTTTCTTTATTTAGAACAATGGTCATATGAATAGTTATACTTAGCCTAGCCAGTGATAACAGTAGTTATACTTAGTACATCGCGCACAGACCATCATAGTTTACTATAAGTAGCACTTTGTACTTCACTTGTATTTCTTAGCTTGACCTAGGCAAATATAGCCTCATTCACATCTTTGCTCAGATCCCTTGAACCCAGAACAACTCAAACCTCTTAGACTTAGTCTAGAGGCTCCTCAGAACCTAAGCTTCTCCTAGACAGAGACTTAGTGGATCGACAACTGTCCTATCTAATAGGAAGTGTGTCTATACATCGAACTCAAGAACCTAATACATGGTTTCACCACTGTTAGACCGAACCAAGAACCAACGAACTTGCTTTGAACCTACGAAGGCTTAATCGCTGTAACACAATTTCCTGCTACACATCTGACATCTTCTGCCTGTTTCCATTCATTGTTAATCTCCAAACTATTGTTTTTATTATTTGATGCTCATGATACAATTACTGTTTCTAAGTACACTTCTGCTCAGTTACATTTCTGCTCTCATCTCTGCTACATTTATTATTTGTCAAGGACTTCTATTCCTCATATCCATAGTATTGCTACTTCTGCTTTTTATTATCACAATTAGCTATACTCATATTTAAGTAGATCTATCTTGTACCATAGTCTCCAGTCTGAATATCAACTAAGATCACCCTTAGTCCCTCTGATTCACTTCCAACCTTCTGACTCTTTTCTGACCTGCCTTCTAGTTGACTTGCCTCAACTAGTCTTATCTCACCCTTGACATTAGACTTGACTCTAGTTGTCAATATCTTGTTTACCTCCAACATGCTTCTGATACTGGTAATTATCTTCTGCCATGTGGAACACTCATCTAAGTTAGAACCCATGAGAACTGGAAGGGTGCACCACATAAGCTGAAGCCAATGGTTTTTACATTTAGTGTTACAGTCGAAAATCCTTCTGATGTTACTTCCAACATTTCTCTGACATAGTGCTATCATAACCTATGACCTCTAGTTCCTATTCTCCTCTTTGGAACAAGACTTGACAAAGGGATATACTGCTAAAAGGCCAGTGTCTGGCTGAAACATTGTATTGTGAAAATGGAAATAAACAAGAGCAGACCTGAGTAAAGTGGAGACAAGGCAGAGCATCAGGATGTAAAGTCTCATTCCAAAAGGTAAATAGGAACTAGAGGTCATAGGCTATGATAGTGCTACATCAGAATAATGTTGGAAGTAATGTCAGAAGGATTTCTGACCATAATGCTTAAGGTAAGAACTGTTGGCTTCCGCTTCTGTGCTGTGCCCTTCCAGTTCTTGTGGGTTCTAAGTTAGGTGAGTGGTCCACATGGCAGAAGATGATTACTGGATGTTGGAAGGGTGTCAGAAGTGATCAAGGGTAATGACAACTGGAGTCCAAGTCTAGTGTTAAGGGCAAGACAGGACTAGCCATTGTAAGTTGACTAGAAGGTAAGTCAGAAGTGAGTTGGAAGGTCAGAAGCAAATCAGAAGACTAGTTGTAACTTAGTCAGGACTGGATATAATCTTAGTCAATATTCAGATTGGAGATTAATAGTACACAATAGAGCTACTTAAATATGAGTATTGCTAATTGTAATATTAAAAGCAGAAGTAGCAATACTATGGATACAAGGAATAATAAATGTCCTTGACACATAATAAAAGTAGCAGAAACAAGGGCAGAAGCATAACTGAGCAGAAGCATACTTGGAGACAGTAATTGTATTGTGAGTCTCAAATAATAAAAACAATAGTTTGGAGATAAGTGATGAATGGAAACAGGTGGAAAATGTTGGAAGCATAGTGGGGAGTCATAACATAGAGTCAGAAAGTGTCAAAAGATGTTGGGAGAGATTGCAGATGTATCACAGGAGAGCATTGGGATTGATGTAAACTGGTGCAGAGATTGCAAGCAGCTAACACAACTGGAATATGATAATGTATAAGATGATCAAAATGTTGTGCAGCTGCAATTCCACTTATTTATTCAAATTACCTCCAATATAGGAACTCAGTTGCCAACAAATTCTGTGTACTGGGGGATATGTAGGTTCAGATGCAATGCAAATGTTTAGAAGATGTGTTACATATGTAACCTTCAGAAATGAATGGATAAATTTCCTATTCATGAGTTACTTTCTCACTGGAAATGGTGTCCAAGATAGGCAAAGGAATTATGGATTTCAATATATGGTAGTTATATGCAAGAAGTTGAGGTACTCCCCCCTATAATTAGAATGCAAGCAGCATGATTGCATTAAGATGGATCCTCACCCAAGTATCAAAAGACTTGTATGCTTCAACATTCTCTCCTTTTCTTTGAAGCAGATTCCAGCAGCTGTAGTCATCAGTGAAACTGACAAAGTAAACATAGCCACCCAAGGTAGCAAACATCTGCTTGTCCCCACAAGTCTGAATGAATTTCCTCACTGAAAGCTGTAGCATGCTCACTTTCATGCACATAGTGATAAGCTGATGAATATCTAGTGAAAGCTAACTAAGTCCACAAACAATGCTACCAAGTTATATACAGTTTGTCTAGCCAATCAGACATGTAGACCTGTCTGTCTATCTTCATCTGTCCTGCTGTCAGATCTCAATTCCAAAAGGGAGACTAGGGGCTAGAGTTTGTAGGTAATGATAGTGCTATGTCAGAAAAATGTCAGAAGTATTGTCAGAAGGATTTCCGACTGTAATGCTGAAGATAAGAACCATTAGCTTCAGCTTATGTGCTGTGCCTTTCCAGTTCTCGTGGGTACTAATTTAGTGAGTGGTCCACATGGCAGAAGATAATTACCAGTATTGGAAAGTATCAGAGGTAAACAGAATATTGACAACTAGAGTCAAGTCTAGTGTCAAGGGCAAGATAAGACTAGTCAAGGTAAGTCAACTAGAAGACAGGTCGGAAGGAGTCAGAGAGTCAGAAGTGAATTCAAGAGACTAGTGGTGATTGTAGTCAATATTCGAATTGACAACTAGAGTACAGAAATGAACTACTTGAATACAAGTAATGCTAATTGTAATCATAAAAGCAGAAGTAGCAATACTATGGATACAAGAAATAATAAGTCCTTGACACATAATAAAAGTAGCAGAAACAAGAGCAGAAGCATAACTGAGCAGAAGCATACTTAGAAACGATAATTGTATCATGAGCATCAAACAATAAAAACAATAGTTCAGTGTTTAGCAATGAATGGAGACAGGCAGAAATGTTGGGAAATCATATCGGAGAGTGTCAGAAGATGTCAGAAAAGATCATGGATATAACACCTGCAATGCTTGTCTCCCTCTCTGTCCTGTAAGTAAAGGATGTTATCAATCAAGTATTCTAAGGCATAATACATACAATACTATGGTCGGATTTACAGATCTATCCATCCCTATCCACCACCACTTCCTTGTCACACATTGTTACTGACCTCCCAGCCATCCCCGCTCCTAGCACTCCCAGGAATACCTGCACTAGTAAGCGCAATATCGCCCCTCCCAGTCCCTGGTGCACTCGTACTGGCACTTCTCAATGCAATCTCGCCCCTCCCTGTCCTCGGCGTACCAAGCACCATCCCCCCTCCCCTTCGCCTCCCGGTTTTCGCTATTTCAATCTTCCGCCGATCCCGCAAGCTTGCCCATACACTCAGTGCTATAGCTAGCACGCTTGCCGCGATAGTGAGATAGATTGAGAAGACGTAGCATGCACGGCCCTGGAGGCACGCACGGGCAAGAGGAGCGGTGGAGGGGGCGGATGTGGATGTTTGTGCTGGTATTGATATCGAGGTATGTGTGGGTAGGGCGGAAAGAATCGAGGAAGTTGTTGTGGGCAAGGATGAAGACGGAGCCGAAGCCGTGGTCGAATGCGCATCCAAGTTCCTCCCGAATGCGAGGGAAAACAGGTTACCGGCCACCATCGGTGAGAGCGCGAGGTATCCCCAGTTTTCTGAAAAGTGCGCTATGCGATTCATCAAAAAGTCGGAATTTGCCCATGCATGCGATGATCATTGAGACAGCGACTTACCAAGTCCAAACCATTCAAGACACACCGTCGGGGCAAGGGAAAATGCGCTCCCATACGCGGTGCCTAGGAGGGCACTGACAACCCAAAGATTTTCAACGTCGGAGACCCAGAAGGCAGCTACGACCTGGGAGAGGAGCGCAAGTGCTGACACAAGGACGAGGGCGTGTGAGCGCGGGAGGCGCAGTGGGGGAGAAAGTAGGAGGTCGGAAAGGAGGCCTACGGGGAGAGAAGTACGAGTATGAGAATGTTTTCGAAACTATATCAAATCGACGAATGGGGGCAGGCTGGGTGACATACCGATCGCGATGCGCCCTGCACAATTTGTTACGCTAATCCAGGAGACTTGCGCGGCCTGCCAGCGCGCGGACAGGACGCTGTCGTACGCGGCTCTGGGGGCTGTTGCAGCATCGGCTGCGTGCGTCTTCGCGAGGAAGAGGGCTTGCGAGATGGAGCCGACGTTGTTGATGTCTACGGGGATATATATCAGTAGGAGGCGGAACAAGGGAGAGCAAAAAACGAAAGAGATTTAACGAACGTACACATCAATCCTGTACCGCTCACTGTCAAAACATGAGAAATAAAAACATAAATTTGAGGTAAAACAGACGATAAGAGGAGGAAGAAAGACGTACCAAGAGATAACACACTGAAAAGCAGCCAGAAGTCAGGGGAGCGCCATAAAGCTCCGCCGTAGATGTTGAGTTTCAGCTCTTCTTCTCCATACAAGCTCATATCGTGATCCCCATCCATGCCAAACACGGACCCCTCCTCAACTTGCATGTCGCCACGCAAGACCCTATGCTCCGCCTCCACATGCACATCGTGCACAAAGCCATCTCGAAACGGCGTAATTACGATTCCATCGTCCTGTTCGTGCAGCTCATCGTCCAGCTGCGGACGGAGATGCAAATGGTCATTATCAAGCAACCGTATATGCGTCTCCGCATCTGGGTCCTGGAGCGCTAATGACCCCGCAGAAGGGGCGCGTTCGCTCTCCCACCTCCTGCCCTGACCCGTACGAACCGCCTCCGAAGGCCCCACAGGCACGACACGGACGAGCCAGAATCCTGCGAGCACAGGGAAGGATGTGCCGAGAGAAAGGAGGAGGAGGAAGCGCGCAGTGTCGCCTTCGAAAACTACTTGTGCGAGGGTGGAGAAGAGAAAGGCAGAGAGGCCGAAGCCGGAGATGACGAGGCCGGTGGTGGAGGCGCGCTGGAGAGGAAGGGTCAATAGTTTGTTGTTATATACGGAAGGATAAAAGTGGGAGGGAGAGAAGGAGTGTAAAAGATACAGCAGGGAGGAGGATCACTCACAGCCCACTCAGGGAAAGACTTCGCCGTCGTGTTCACCGCAGCCGTCAATCCCGCATTTCCACCCACCCCACTCAAGAAGCTGAATACTACCAAGAGCCCGAACGCAAACGTCGACAGACTCTGCATCTCATTCTCGCCGTTCCCTCCAGGCACACCACGCTCGAATGTCCCCCAAATCCCCGCATATCCTATAAGGAGGAGGAAGAACGCGCTGAGTAGAATGCGAGAGGGCCCGCGCGCGTCGACCATGCGCCCTAGGATGGGGCCGGAACTGTATACGCCAACTTGTGTACGAGGATGGAGTGAGTCGTTGGGGGCATTGAGGGAGGAGGTACTTACTATTACCTGCGACGGCGACGAGGTTGAGCTGGGTGTGGGTTATACGGAGGCGTTCGCCTAGTTGGGGGCCGTAGGCTGCGGGATAGGGAGTTAGATAAAGCTTTGGTGGAGTGTGGGCCTTCGTTCGAACGCAATGCGGAGATACGCAGCACCTAGTTCACAGCGGCGAATGAAACTCTCGAGACCGACGTTCAAAGTGTGCTGCTAGCAATCCAAGCAAACGACCAAGCGATGTAGGAAGAAGATTCACCTGAAAAAACCTAAACGCAATTCAGCTCCGGTCTCCACGTCGAACTAGTATCCATAACTCACATAATTGGTCCCACTGCAAAGCGTCACCACGAAAGACGCCACGAGCGTCGTCGTCCTCCGGGCTGTCATCAGCCTCTCCTGACCTTTTAGATCTCTAGAGGAGGGCAGTCTTGCTGCCATATTGCACGATGACGATGTTATGGCATGAGAATTAGAACGGGATGCCACTAGGACCGGAACATTCTCCTCGGGACACTAGTTCGGTAGCAATGTCAACCCCAGGGTTGTCATCGGCAGAGCTGTCAGCGCCAAGAAGGGCGCTTAGATCTGGCAAGGCTAACGTGTTCATGTCAGGGCCGGGGGTCGTGGGAGTCACGACAAAAAGAGCCAACGCGTCCGTGGCGGTGCACCATGTTTGTTTTCACTCTCGACATCCGCCCACGAATTTTAAGGCTCTGATATTCTGCTCTTCCAATGTTCTTCGCGACAACTCTTCATTATAATCTAGGCCACTTGTATAAATTCCATAGATCATGTTTTAATCCATAAATATCAGTCGATCATCCCTCTACCCGTTCCGCAGCAACCCCATGAGCCCTCACTATACACCACAGAAGACTGGACCTTTTACAGTATAACAACCATGTCCCACAGCATGAGTTCCCTTTCCCCCAGCACTTCATGGCTCAGCCTCAGCTCGAATTACGGTGCAATCATAAGACGCGTCGGGGGGCCTTGCCAAACTCGCTATTGACAAATATTGCTATAACGAGCTAATATGAAGCCTTCGAACTCATTGAATTTTTTAAGTAGTAAAAGTGTGTAGAAGTCTTGTGTAGCATGAAAAATATGAGATTTACATGGTATTAGTGACATCATGCCAGATGCTCACTTGAGAGATCCTGATCCTTCTAAGCTCAGACAAAAAGTTGTTTATATTTCCTTGAAATTTAATATAGCTCTTATCTCTGTCTCTGGTAAGTGGAAATATTTCACACCCCATAGACCCAGGACGTTCTTATTATTGCACTTATTGCCATCGGGTTTGTGGAATGTAAGCACTTATTTAACACCACCTTCTTGACTCAGTTGGCTAGTGCTGTGAGGTTGCCGAGTTTCGAGAGCGTGAGAGGGCGACGAAGTTAGGCAAACACGAGAGAGCTTCGAGAGAAAGTACTTAGAACTAAGCGAGCGCTGCATATTCAAGGTACTCGATTCAAGAAGACTGACTAACTACTCTACAACTACACTACTTATATACCTATTCTAAATACTTGTTGTTAGCTAAATGGGTAATAAACCCCTTATTTCGGAATCTCTTGGGT
>JASFDH010001202.1:0-15300 GCA_036937195.1 Nidularia pulvinata
GGATCTGCGTATTCGCATCGTCGGTGTGCTGTGCACCTTCTGGTCGAGGTGCAGGCAGCTTCAGCTTAGGTCAAGGAGGTTGGAGCTGTCGATGGGTAGTTTTCTAAGTCTTTGCTTTGTATTGCAATCAAAATGAAACCGTTTATCGACCTATGACTTTGACCTTGAGAATAAGCTTGAAAGATATTTAACGTGCTTCTATACCTTATAATATCGCTGATAGCTACGCTAAGCAAACGTAGCAGTAGAATAATGAACAGCTAAAAGCCTCTGCTTGAACGTTGCCCTTGTACACGAAGTCACGAGTATGCTCAAGACGCACGGACCATGCTGAGCCAAGGCCGCGGCATGATCCTAAGCCGCAATCAGAACATCAACGCGCATTTCGCGTCCAACCGCGTCTTCTACGAGTACTTTTAACATATTTTGTAGAATCGACTTTGTTCTCACTTAACACCCTCGTCCACGTCTTCGGATTGTTTTAATCCATCAAAGCGTTCGTGTCTGTTGCATGTCTGAACTTATTAAGCTAATTATCCAATATTTTTCCCCCTCTAGATAGCCAATTGAGCTTTGACAGAGGCCTTCGTGCATAGCTCGATTTCACTCATCAGCACCTACCGACGGCTCGCGACAACTTAGCTATTGAATCAAAAATTACAACTACAGGATTTCCTGCGAAACGACTGCCTGCTTTCCCTATTCCCTTTGAATTACGATGAAGAAATCCACTAGCGTGCCCAAAATTATCATCAAACCACGGCTGATTTCAGCCGCTCCCTCGCGCGCACCTGTCCCAGCAGCCCCAACTCCAGAGGTCGAGTCACCAGAACAAGAGGAGGATGAAGAGCTGGACGCAGACGGGATGGACGTGGACATGGATGAGAGCACGCAGCCTGCAGAAGACGAATCCGGGAGCAGAGTTGGTACCCCATCACTTCGGGGCCGTGGACGTGGCAGAGGACGAGGACGGGGGGTGGCCAGTGGAACTGCCACACCCAGAGCTCGCGGAAGAGGGCGCGGGAGAGCGAGAGCACGCGGAAGAGGAGGGTTGACTATTCGATTGCCGAAGAGAGGCGACGAGGATGGTGAGACAGGCGCTGAAGGCGATATCGAGGCTGAGGAGGCGGTGAATGGAGAGGCTGAGGGCGGAGAAGCCACACCTGTGGAGGCGGAGGGGGAACAGCCTGATGTGCTGAAGGAGAAGGAAGCTCCAGCTGGCGGAGGCAAACCGTTCAGACGGATCCAAGGACAGGTGTATGTCATCGAAGGAGACGAGTTCGTCACGGAGGACGACCCGAAGGGGGACGAAAAGATTGACAAGTTTGGCAGCTTGCTCGGCGGTATGTGCTAAATGCTTACGCTCTATTTTCCCTATTGACTCTCTTCATGCAGGCCGTAGATTCAAAGCTGCAACATTTACTCTCCCGAACCGCCACTCAGAGCGACAGTATATGCTAGCCATAGATGCAGCTCGCACTTCTGGGTTCAGAGACTCTCTGTACTACTTCCGCCGCAATCTCCTCGCATTCAAGCTTACTGCCACTCAACCTGAGAAGGAGTATCTCATCTCGGAAGGGAAATTGGGCTCGCATCTTCGAACACGAAATGTCACCCTCATTACTGCCCGCAGCGCTTACAAGCTCCATGGCAGCAAAATGATCGCTGGTGCGTCGCTGGAATACTTCCAATCGACGTGACATATAATAATTAATCTACTTTCAGATGGGAAATGGGTAGTAGACGACTACTACGAAGACAAAGTCCTCGCAGAGATAACGGAACGCGGTCTGAAAGCAGGCGATCCAGTCGGTGAACTCCCCGACCCAAATGCCGAGAGGGCCGGCGACAACGCCGCGCGGGATAATGCTGCCGCCGCCGCCAGCAAGGCCGACCGCGGTGGAGGCGGTGGCGGGATATACCGCGCAGGAGGACCGACCACAATCTTCGGTGGCAGCGGATGGGGTCCATACAGCGACGGGCCACTGAACGCCGTGCGTAAGAGCCTCCTCTCGCGCGACGGCGTGGCGGAGGAGAACTGGATGTGGATGATAGCGACGCGCGTGGGTGAGGCGGACCAGGAGTGGGCGAAGTGGCGGAAGCAGGCGCTGACTGCCGCGCCGGGTGTGGAGGGGATAGCGATGGGGTTGCAAGGCGGTGCGATTCGCAGTTCTGAGGGGATTACGAAGGGGAAACGGAAAGCGTTGGAGGACGAGGATGAGGATGAGCAAGAGGAGGAAGGCGAGGAGGGGCGTGTTGAAAGTGTTGAACCGACACCTAAGAGGAGGATTATGTCCACTGATGAAGACTTGCCTCTCCTTGGGATTTATGAACCGCATACCAATGTGATGCATTGTGAGCTTCTATTATTCTCTTTCGTTTCTTCAATTTACTAACCGCTGTTTGCTTTCAGACCGAGCAGATACCCAACCAACGCGGGCTCGCTGGGAGGTTCAACCAGACTCGGCAGAAAAACGGATATTGGGGGGCACGAAGGCTGGAAACGGTGCTTGGGCCCTAGCATGGGTTGATACTGTTATGGAGCCGCCGAAGCAAGATGACCCTCCTAGCCCTGGTGCGAGTGCAAGAGCAGAGCTTCTTAAATCAGTTCGTGATGACTCTAGTCCTGCATTCCATCCCGTCGATCTGCATGAGCTGTAACTTATGTATGTTGGTCAGCCCATCCAGGCTCTGCCTTCACACCTCGGATCTCGATGTATCTGTATACTATTGTTACTCTTAATGCATAATCCTGGCCTCTATACAGCGCGAAGATGAATAGTAATACTGGTGAAGGGTCGACGTCACTCAACAGTTAGTACACATTTATTTGAATGTTGAACTTTTCCATATAAAACTTTCAGGCACTGTATTATAGTAAGGACTCAGGATAAGACTGCTATCTGATAAAAATCTCTCTGTCTGCAAGTTCAAAATAAAAGGATGCAATTACTTTAACAGTAGTCCTTCGAACCGGGGTCGAACTAGTGGCCTCGAGATGTTCAAGTCAACCGTTGTAGTCCCACGCTCTTCCAACTGAGTTCATAGGTATATATGTTAGAAACATACTCAAAAATTGTAGTGTCCGAGCAATTAATTAAATTTGCAACCTGAAGCTTGAAGCTTTGAAGGCGTGAAGCTTCCAAGTCCGAAGGAAGTTGCTGCATGTTCGTTCACCTATTTTACCTGGAATGTATTTAGGTCGAGGGCGATCAGTCAGGAGCGGGACCAGTCGCGAGCATATGCTGGGACCATTCATGATAGTGATCGACAGCACTCGCTTTTGGTGACGAGACCTAGTAAGATACCTACATCTTCAGTTATATATACTGGGACGTCACCTTGCACGTAGAGTTGCGCATGTACGTTTGATCACTGGCAAGGCCTATGAACGCAGCCGATTTCTTTGGCTCCAGACGCTTGGACATAATCTCGAGCTGCTGTTCCTACACAGTGAACTCCGCCGGTTGCAGAAGTTCAGGCGATTCGGAATGCGGAGGGATTTCCAATCCAAAGTCTGGAGGCCTGGAGGGAGCTACGAGGAGCGAACGTTCGGAGACGATGGACTCTCCAGCTTGGATGCCGCGAGTGGCGACCGTCCCGAAGCCCATTGTCTGAGTAGAGACGATACGTTGACATAGTTTATTAAGTTTGCCTGAGACGGGACTAGGGAAACTAGGCGCAGTGACGATCGTGCGTTTGACCGATCCCAATAGCAGACATTTGGTCCATCCATCCAGATAATCAGAGGGAAGTGTCGTATATACGAGCATGTCGTCAGAATAACCGGTTCTTCTCGCGTCACATTCGATAAGTCATATATATCCAAAAATCGAAAAATTGGGGTGGAAATTCAGTATTTGACAGTAGAATGTATATTGCAACGCTGCTTATCAGAATTCTCAGCGTTTACAGTTGGTGAGTTTGACGGCTGAAGGTACTGCTTTGTGTTGCTATCATTTTGAATCAGGAATTGCACGTCAAATTAGAAGACGTACGCTGGGTCACTGTCTTCTTGGGGTTCTTCAAGAATCCTCTTCGCACGATTAACCGTTGAAGGCGCAAAAAAATTTACTACAGTTAATTATCAGGAAGGCTGACGAGTAGAAATGGTGGGGGTGATTCGGTTGTCCATCTTGCCACCTCTCCGCTATATATGCTTGGCCTCACCTCAGCGATTGCACACGGGCTTGCGTTTTCTTTATCGAGTGAATTACCGTTGCCATCAAGCTGTCGTCGTGGATGCCCCCGCAACTTCTCGGGTTTCTTCGATCAGCTGTTGGCTACTAGGATCCGCGATGACTTTTACAAATAGTACGCCTTCGCACAGAATCAGATCGAGGCCATGCGGTTTCGAGCTCCAGCCGGTCAGCTTCCAAGTTATTCATCAGAACTGCCAAAAGAAAGAAGCTCATCGTAACGATTCGGCATGGCATTACTGCAGAAGCAGCTAGTGAGCCGCAGGAGTCCGAAGGGACAATGAGGGTGCAGGTCGAAGTTGAATCCACACAACCTCAGCCGATGCGCTTAGGCGTGTTCCTTGCATGTGGGTCCACACATTGAACGTCAAGCTCCTTGAAACGTGTTGAGAGTAAATCTTGTCGCTGTCCATGAATAAGTATTGGATATCCATTCTTCAAGCCAATTCTGTAGCTTGCGATCAAAGAAGTTGTTGTTTTGAAAAGCAGTTGGATGCGATTGGATAGGAGTTTACATGACCGTCAAACATTCACGCGTTCACGGTTCACAGTTGGATAAGCAAGGTGATTAGGCAGCCGGTCCATCTAGGTACAAGATTTGGCAAAACCTTGGGAGCCAAATATCAGGTTGCAAGTACAAGCGCCCGGCAATACTTGCCGGTGGACCCTAAGTTAAGATATCATCCAGATCATGATATATCCTATATCTACACTCTTCTATGCGATTGCATTTAGGTGGCAAGTCACATCTCTGATTCTTTACAGATACTTTCCAGGACCACAGCAGGATGTCCACCTTCTCGTCCTCTGCACGCTCACTTCTCTCGCGATGCTTTGCGCAGCCCCACCGCACACGCACCTTCTCTTCGTACACCACCTCCCCTACCGGAATAACCCTCTCTGCGCTGAATAGCACCACCTTCTCCTACCTCTGGTTGCGTGACGCCTGCCAGGCACCCGCCTCCGTACATCCCTCGACGCGCCAGAAGCTCTTCCGAACCTCCGATATTCCGCTAGACATCCGCCCCGCCACTGAAGATGGGCTCACCGTCGACCCCGCTGGGCTGCGCGTGAAGTGGGCCGATGGGCACGAGAGCTTCTATCCGCGCTCCTTCCTCGAGCAGCACGCCTCAACAGAGAACCTACACACGTGGCATAAGGATATACCTACTATCTCATGGATGCGCGATAGCGTCTCTGGGGTGCCCGAACTGTTCCTCTCGTATGAGGAGCTGAAGACGCCTGAGGGGCTTGTGAAGGGAATAACACAGCTGTGCGCGTATGGTCTGCTCTTCGTACGTGGGGTACCGAACGCAGAGACAAGCCATGAAAAATGCGAGCTACGCGCGCTGGCGGAACAATTTGGCGAGATCCGGCCCACTTTCTACGGAGAGACATGGGATGTAGTGAATATCAAGGAGGGGAGCACTAATATTGCGTACACGAATTTGGATTTAGGCCTGCACATGGATTTGCTGTACGTTTTCTTCTCCCCACTCGTCCGTGTAATAACATTGGATCTTACTTGCTATTTGCAGATACTTCCAACACCCGCCACGCTACCAAATCCTGCACTGTCTCCGAAACCGCGTTATAGGTGGCACGTCGGTATTCGTAGATGCTCTACACGCCGCAGAAATCCTGCGCCAAACCCATCCGGACGAATTCGACCTCCTCACCTCCACCCCCGTCGCATTCCACTACGTAAACGACGGGCACCACCTGCACCACGAGCACCCGACCATTGAGCTCGCGGCACAAGGGAGCTTCCTCCCCCCCTCCACCCCCTCTTCAACTCCCATATCCCACATCAACTACTCCCCGCCATTTCAGGCGCCCCTCCCGCTCTCCACGCCACGGGAATTCTTCCCTGCCCTCCGGCGCTTCACGACGCTGCTCAACGACCCACAGAACACGTACAAGTACACGCTGAAGGAGGGCGACGCGGTGCTATTTGATAACCGGCGCGTGCTGCATGCGCGCACAGCGTTTAGCGATGGGGAGGCTGAGGGCCAGGAGAAGATCGGGGAGCCAAATCGGTGGTTAAAAGGGTGCTATTTGGAGGCGGATGCGATTTTGGATAGGGGGAGGGTGTTGCATAGCAAGATTGAGAGGGGAGAGGTATAGAAGATTAAATTTAGCGGTAATAATGGATTTATTGGATTAGAAGGGAGGATGGATATCATGCGACTCTGGAAGTGAACTTATAAATAATGTAATAAGTAATATAATATACCTCGGAAGGAAATTTTACTTTGAGGATCAAAAGACAAACACGTTATTCAACGCTGGGATGGCTCATGAATGGAATCATAGATGAATAGAATAAAGAACCCGGATTTTGGCCGAATAATGTATAAATACCGGTATGATAATAGTACAATAATGCACATCCCCTTTCTCCGACAAGAAAAGCCTCGCCCATCAACATCACCAATTACCATCTCAGAGCTTTGACTGTCCTGCCTTCACGACATACGCTAGTCCCTGCCCAAGCACGACCTAAGAACACGTCAAAATCATCAATACCCGCCTCCTACTGCAAGCTCACAAACCACATACCTTCCCCGTCGCCAAATTGCGTGTCTCAAATGCGACCTCCGTGGTCCCCTTCGGGCCAGGGCCAATCTCCCATACGCTCGTCTCGAGCTCATCTCCCGGTTTCACGGGCGCCGTGAAGCGCACGCCGAAGGACTTGAGGCTCGCGTGGTCGTTCGCACATGCAGTCTTGATAATCGCGCGCGCTGCAAAGCCGAACGTCGAGAGCCCGTGCAGGATGACGCCACCGAAGCCGGCGCGCTGCCCGATCGAGGGGTCTGTCGTGCATCTACGGTGAGCATGAGAAGGCGAAGAAAGGTGGAGACATACCGATGTGTAGAGGGTTGTAGTCCCCGCTGAGGCGGAACACGATGGCCTGCTCGGGAGAGGTCTTCTCAGTGACAACGAAGTCGGGCTTGCGGTCCTTGGGAATGGGCTTGCCCTGAGGGGGGCCGGCGATGAATTTGGAGAATTTCTCGCCGGTGGCTTTAGCACCGAGGTTGAAGGAAGAGGACTACATAGGGTAGCGGGTTAGCAAGGAGGAAGGATGGCGGGGAAAGGAGAAAAGAGAGGGACGCACGTAGAGTTTGGCGTAGGGAGTGCCTTTGGGATCGACGAGGAGATTCTCGGCAAAGAGGATGATGCCACTCTCTGTAGGTAAAATACCGTTAGAATGGACGGTAAAGAATGATGGAAAAGACTAACTGTTCTCTGAAACACCTGTATAGCGTGTCTTCCATGTCCATCCCTCGCCACTGACAAGGGGGAGCTCCTTAAGGATCTCGATAGATTGGGTCGCATGCACCTGTAGCAAAGGCGACCTAAGCACATGTATTCGTCACAAAGGCATACAAATCAAACGCACAACACGGTTCGGGTCCAAGGGAGGCAGTCCAGGGACAGGGCGACCCTTCACGCGCTCCGAGAAGAGGTTCAGGTCCTGGTCGGCGCCTTTGAGAGCGAGGACGACGGGATAGGTGGGAATGGCAGTGAATTTTTTGTCTGTATTTTATGTGAGTATGTTTATCTTACGCGTGAACAGAATGGAGGGTTCTTACGGAGCTCTGAGTAGTGATTCGTGTAAGTCACAGAAGAGGAGCCAAAGATGAACTTGCAGACTGACCATAGATGAAAGGGAACTCGTCTGCCTTGGCGCCTACACCAACAGCATACGTGAGCAGGTCGCGCTTGTTCCATGCTACCTGCAAATTCCATGAGCATGCTACCCCTCTTCCTCCTCACAAGACGTCGACCTGAGTGTAACAAAGAAGATAACGCACCGGCTTATCAGGCAGAGTAAAGCCTATGACTTTTGATAGATCTGCAGACATAGTGAGCGGTTGTAGTCGAGTCGAGCGAAGACGGACGTGGAGGTAGGTTGCAGCCGGAACAAAGGCCAGTATAAATAATCACGGTCATGAGTGGTGGCGAGATACAGGTTCCGGCTACTCCGGTTATCTCACTTCCGAGTTCCCCGCATCATGCGGTCATTGCGTGACCCCGGAACCTTTGGTGAAACATTGCGCTAGTTTTATTTTCAGCACCTTCAATGAGGAGACTTTCGACAGTTCATGGAGGCTGAACGAAGGAAATCTGCCACGATCTTCAATGCCAAGGATTTCTAGCGAAGAGGCATGCTGCACGCCTCGATGAGCTGCCTACAAGCCACAGCCCACCGCCAGATTTTCCCTCGCTGTCAAACCAAAGACCATGACGCAGACAAGACCTCTCTATGCCCTTCCAGACATCCATGACGCATATTGGTTCTGTATTTCTTGCTACATTTAAGAAGGCGAGTTTCTCTCTAATGGCCGGGCTCAAAGTTTATGGTAATCTCTTCTAAAGTGATTTGTACGCAGAAAAGATGTCTCTCAGCGTGCCAACGAAAGTCTTATTCTTTTCGAGCATTGCTCTGCTGCTTTCTGGAATTATGCAACTCGGCACGGCATGGTTGAACTACAAGATACGGCAGGCAGACACTCTTGTTTTAAATTCTGCTCGATACCGAACCGATATCGCTGATCAATACAGTGAGCTATTTCACTCAATTATTTTCTTTCTCTGACATATCTCCTCTACCAGCATGGCTCGACGACGACTTCCCCAACGCCCTTCCCCTCGACGTGCCCCTAGCCCGATTGACCATAGAAAACTCCCGGCACTACGCGCTCAACTCCCCCAACTCCGACGCCGAGTACCTATCCCTCTATCCTGGACAGCTGGGGTTCCTGCGCCTCGGGCCACACAGACGCTTCTTCGGCATCGCGATGTACCATCAGTTGCATTGCCTCGACAGCCTGCGGCAGTCTATCGTCCACGGGCCGGACTGGGAGCACCACTCTCCCGGGAATAAAAAGAGCGAGCAGGTCCCGCACGTCGACCACTGCCTGAACTATCTACGTCAGACCATACTGTGCAGCGCCGATATGACGCTGGAGCCGGAGATTGTGCTTGGGAGCGGAGACGTAGGGGAAGGACTCGCGGTAACGCATGTATGTAAGGACTGGAGTGCGATCGACGAGTTCGCCGGGAAGAACTGGGGGGAATGGCTGGGGTGGTATGCGAGAAACCTGACTGGCACTTTGTGAAGGTAGCTTTATCTTGGAGGCGGCGGACGCCAGCCCATTTGGAAATGTTGCAAAATTGGACTTTGTGTCTCGGATTCGCGGTGTGTCACGGTCGCTGGTGTCATTCTAGTCTCGCCTCCGCTAGGATGATATAAATGTCTCCACTTAAATTTTGAATACCTTATTACCATTAACCGCAAATTTTCGAGCTCCTAGTCGAAGACCGGGAAGCGGTCGGGGGCATTTTTGTATGTTCCTTCCCTTCTACCCTATGCTCTAAACGTATTGACCATTTGCTGCGAACATTCTTGCTACGAAGTGGCCATTTTTCAGCAGTGCAGTGGGCTCGGTCTTCGTGTATGTCCTTTCATTATTTACCATCCACCATGTTACACTCGGCTTGTTAAATCTCTCCCATTCAAAATCTTTCGGTAATATGATTCCAAGACAATGGGGTTTCGCACAGTTCGCAGATGATGGCAAAGCAGTCTTGGTTGGCTTAACTGGAGGCATTATCAGGTGGCTTTTGTTCTATGCCATTTTTATATCTTGGGTTGGTGCCTCTACCACTGTGAAGAAATCATGGATACCTGGCTGGGCGTGTTTCTTCTGTATCTTCGGCACTGCGCTCATCGGGGAACAGTTCACACAATCCACAAAGGATTCACTGCATAAAGACCAGCATATTGAGCTCGAATCGTTTGAACATTTGATCTCTCATGAAACAAAATGGAAGGTATAGGGTGTATATGCAAAGGATAGTGATACAAGTAAAAACATACAATGAAGAAGACTCCACAAAGCAAATAAAACTTCTCCTGGAGGTAACAGAGTAGATCCAATAATTCAAAGTCATGCAGCATCTGCATTCCTTGCCCGTGGACCCGCCGACGGAGGCATCGTCCTCCGCTCCCCAAATCCTTTCGGCTGCGACGCGCCTTCGCTCGGGCCCTTGGGCTCTCTCACCACTTTAACCGTCTGCATGCCCTGTGGCTGGGGGCTTAGCGGCTTTTTCCCGGACCCCCCTCTACGACCAGCAGCACTACTCGTCCGTTGCTCCTCTCCCTCAACTTCCTCCTCTGCGCCCGCATCCCCAGCTCCAAATATCCGCTCTCTTGCCTCCTGGTATCGCCGCTCCCGCTCCTTCAGAGTTTCCGCGGAGTTGGAGGAGGAAGGCGGGGGCGTTGATTTGGAGTTAGTGTTGGATGTGGGGCGCTTGAGGATGCGCATGGTAGGTTGGAAAGCGCCTGCAGGCGGGGAAAGAGAGGAGGAAGCCGAGGAAGCGGAGAGGATTACAGCGGGCATGGGCGCCGGCGCATGAGTGTTGCTGTTGTCTCGGAAGTGTATTGGCATAAACTTCATAGAAAGAGAGGCAGAGAAACGCACGCATCCTCCCATAACCGTTTGTTGGCGTCCTGTGTTTGGGATTGGTGTGGATGTCGAGGAGGAAAATCAGGATCATCTTCAGCATTGTTGGTTTGCGGTGGATCTTCGTCTTCATCTTCGTCATTTTCCCAGTCATCTCGGACGGGTGCTGCGGTAGAATAGGGCGCACGCCGTGTCTATAGGTGCGGGAGAGTGCTGAGTCCACAAAGCCATGGGCAGAACAAAGGACGCACTAAAGAAGGAGAAGGAAGATCCCATGGGTCCGAAGAGGAGGAGGAGGAGAGCGTAGCAGAAGTCATCCCGAGTCTATAGAAAAGAGCAGCCAATGAGAGCAGACTCGGAGAGATAGAACAAAGATTATCAAAGTCCATTACATAAGCAGTATGTATAGTATCCATCAACTCGCTACTAATAGACGGCGCTTCGAAATACACATTGAAGTAGAAAGTGATACAGACTTAGCGTACTGCTGCATTTACGACACCAGCATGAACTAGGGTGCCATCACCCAGGTCTTGAATTTTTATCATTTGTAACAAAGGAATCAAAAAGGAGGGCTTGTCCGAGTTGTGGTGCCCACTTGGGAAGTTTGAATTGACATCGCTCCCTTTAAGAAAAGCGAATAGCATAGTTAGATTTCCTGTCAACATTTTCACAGACACGAGCGCGGAAAGGAATTGATGAGTGTGCAGTTTATTCTGCGGGTACTCGAAGCATTCATATAAGATGAGCTCCAGAGTAACAGCATCCACAAGACATGTGTCTTTTAAACCTGCGATGAAGGCTGTTGCATATTCGAACCGATTCCTGTGAATTTTATTTTCTCCTAGAACGATCTTTAGGCACCTATGTATCGATGTTGAATAAAACCGGGTGCATTCCATAAACTGACCCTAGGGGATGTTCGTGACATGGACAGACATCTCCTTAGTAAAAAATGGCTTTTGTTACCAAAAATTGCAACCCGAAGGGATGAGCAAGCGAAGTACTTCGGCCGGCTAGGGACTAACGTCTGTGATACAGCTTGCTCTAAAACTTCAGCTGACATCGGGGATGCTTGATTCCTCGTGGGGTCAAATGAGAGGCAGCATAATGAGGGCGGCTTGAAATGGACAAGAAAAGTGGCGGAATGCATGATGCTGTCATGTCCAAGAAGAATGCACCGTAGCTATGGAAGCGTAAAGGGTCGATTAACCTTCATACGATTAGTATGATCTATTGGCAAATATCGGGGTCGCGGCACAGTGCATAGTCTATCCTGAGATATTCAAGATATTCCATGCTTGAGAGGATTTCCATCCATTCCTCAAGGATGTAAAAGGAAGTACTAATTTCCAGGCGAATGAGTTGTGAGGGAGCGGAAGAGGCCGGGAGGATATAGTAGCTCGAGTTCCTTTTGTTTTGGAGTGTGTCCGGCAAACAATAGATGAAGAAGGGAGGGGGCAAGGTCTTCGTTCCATTGGAGTTCAAGGCATTCCAGCAGAAGAGCCGGTTACTGCTGCATTGCCACCCATAAAGAGTCGCGTAATCCATCGACTAACCTACAAGCGATAATACAAAAACTCACCCTCCGAAACCGCGAGAAATGCAGAAATAGAGAACAAAACTCAGGGATGAGCGAATAGAAATGTTGTCGAGGGTATAAAATACCGAAATGCACCTTCGCAGTAAGAGAGCGGGACCCACTGTAGGGCAGCATCTCCTGTATCCACCGACGACTCAATGAGTGTACATGAATACAGCTTAGGGTGGTTCGGCGTTATTCGGCGTCAGCGAGATGAGAAATGGGAGTCTTCAGCGCTATAGGCTCCCAAGGTTCAGTATGGCCAGAATTGCAACTTTTGAGCGCGATATCAACAGTTTGTGCAAAGATGTTTGCATGGATTTCTGCAGATAGCGCGGCTGTGATATCAACGTAGGGGCGGGTGGACGAGTCCTCGGGGATGGTAGGAACGTTAACGACGCTAATCAAGGATCCTGATTCGGAAAGAGCTATGATAGGATTGGGAGCAAAGTTTGAACGCTGCTAAAAAAAATGTCGGAAAAATCTCAAAAAAGATATCAACAGTTATTAAACATCTTCGAAGCTGACTCCAGATTAACGTCACATATCTGAGCTGATATCCTACGGATTGGCCTGAGTCAGCCTCTAGAACCTACAATCAGGTTCAAAGATTTTTAATAACTAACTGGTAGCCTTTTTGAGATTTTTCCGACATTTTATTTTTAATGTTCGAGATTGAAGACACGATGAAAAGAAGGAAGTCAAACTTACGAAGGATGGATAAAATTTTGCGTCAGAATTTGTTCAGGATGGAAGAGAATTCAGAAGGAGGTAGCCTATGGAATCTTCGGATGCGATATTAAGTGGGAATCTGAGTGTACACGATCCGGTGTGAATAGTGTGCAGTGAGGTGCTGTCATGCTGCAGTGAGCTGCCGGTGAGCGCCCGTCAAGTTTAAGCGGTGACAAGATTGGTTTGCCGGGAATGAGGTCAGGTCGAGCCGTAGCAAAATCAGGTGGAAGAGTTAATATTTGACTGAATTTATTGGTTCCTTTGCCGTCTTTCGACAGCTTTCGCAACGAATTTTACTGCTGCAAATAAACTGCGGGCTGCCAACTTGGTGCTATTAGGATAGATGTGGCAGAAATAAAAATAGAGGATCCAGAATATTTGAAATATGGCCAACGTGGGGATCGAACCCAAGACCTTCGCGTTATTAGCACGACGCTCTAACCAACTGAGCTAGTCGGCCATTAAAATAGAGTGCTCATTTAATATATTCATCATCAGCCAATTTCTACTTTCGATACTTATTCGCGCTCGGCTGCATAATCGACTCCGAGTCGTCGTCCTCTTGATTCGTCAACTTAATGTATTCTGAGATGTCTTAGTATTTGTCTGCCTTTAAGCTAGTGAATTAGTACATCATTGATATATTGGTGACAATTTAATCTCTGACTACAGCATCATGTCAGCAAAGAATGAGCATTTCATCACCCCCCCATCCGTGGTGTTAGCAACCCGTTTCACTTAAAGATTTGCGAGTACGTTTTGAATTTTATTTTACTTTTAGACAACATGCCATATCCTTGCCTCATCCCTTTACTAAATAAAATAGCACTCAATAATAACTCATCTACAACCCAGAGGCGGTTATTATCTGCTGCCTACCAATTCCGAGATAGAATAGCAGCCATACCCATCGTCAATCGATCTCCGCATATATTTTTCTCCTCCTTCTTCAGCACACCGCGTTTACCTCCTGCCTCCTACCGCCACACACAATAATAAATTTTGCACCGTAGAGCGACACCCCCAGCTCGAAGGACACTATCAAGCTAGGCTGCGGGGAGGGCATCACCGCCCGGATCTGCTCCGTGCCAGCCGTCAAGCTCACCATCCTGGATTTTCACGGACGGCGGTGCGTGTGCAACAGGCGGCGCACTACCGTGTGTGGGACCGCTTACTCGCACAGACTCATGCCGCCCTCGCTGAGCCCGGAAGTTTATATGCTCAGTCAGATGCACAAATATTACATTTGCCAGCTCGGTGGGAAGGTAATCCATGTGTTTTTTTTCCCTGTGATTGCTGTGCTGTAGTACTTCTATTGTACTTGTTTCCTGTCAATAAGTATTAGCCATAATATTAATGGCATTAGTGTTGTATAACACCCTGGCTTCCCGTAAGACACTCTGAGTCGGTTGAGCACCCTCAAATTTACTATGCCTGAAGCAGCGAGTTTCATGCTGAACTTTTATGTGAATGAAAGGGCGAATGAAATTCCCCTGCTGCACACAACAGTGTCGAGCATCGCGAATCAGCAGTCAGAGGTACACCGGCTTCCAGGGATCAGGGGGCTTCATGGAGTATTTCACCTTCAAATCTCCGAAAACTGGTTCCTCAGACACCGCACCACGACAGCAATACAACAACAACGCATACATGCACAAATCGTCCATGCCACACAAACAGAACTCGGTAATCCTACAGCACTCACATACATACATTGTTTTATCTTTCTCATTTCTCCCCGCACACCGAGCTTGGAGCACTACTTGGCGATCGCTGCGATCTCATACAGGTATGTGCCAAGGAGCTTCGTCTGTGGATAAGAATGAGGGAGAGATATTCGTTAGTGGTTGGGCTGGGATAGGATGGAGTGGGAGAGTAACGTACCCCTTCGATGAAGTTGGACCTGTCGAGCTTCTCATTCGTCGAACTGGAGAGGGGGTCAGCGTTATGATTTATGTATGAGTTAGGGAAGAAACAGCAACACAGATGGCAAGCGCGCGGAAGGAGGAGCACAAAGGCTCAGGAACATGATAGGACGCTAGGGCATAGAAATACTCGCGTTGAAGCCGCGAGCCGCCTGATCCAAACTATGCAACACCACCACAGGAAACCAAAACCAGAACAAAGTTCAAAAAGAAAATCCACTCACTGCGCGCCATCATCCCCCCTGCCCATCGGCAGCAGTAGCACATTCACCCCCAGGGACTCCGCAAATGTAAGCGTGACGGGGATCGACCCGCCCTCGCGTGTAAGGTCCGGATTTTGGTGGTATACTTCCTACACATTACATTTATCACATCAGCATTAAATTCCA
>JASFDH010001203.1:0-16259 GCA_036937195.1 Nidularia pulvinata
CCAGCATATGTAGGTGCCATCCAAAGAGGGGCTAAAATTCAATTTTTCCATGTCCTTGAAACTTGAACGACGCTTTCAGTTTGCGATCGCACGCCATAGACTTGCTCACCGAGCCAAATTTAGCAAAACAGTTCGGAGGCGAGGTAAAGGTGGTTGGAAATGAGATAGCAAGTGGCGCAGACACTGCAACCCAGGCTAGCAGAGCATTAGAAGCAACCGTTCAAAGATTCGACGCGTCAAAAACCTTTCAAGCTCAGACAGCATGTGACCGTCGCATCCGTTGAAATTCAATACTGTGAGCGCGTCACGCAAGCGCTTCAGCGTTGAATTCAAGTCTTTCGAAGAAGCTGGGGTGGATAATCCACAGCACAAAGAACATGTTGGAATACTGGTTGCTACAAATGATTCCATTCCTCTGCCATGCCTTCTATATTTAGTACTATGCATTTCACCTCACTATGGCCGCCTTCGCCACTATTATGCAGATTTTATGCTCGATTATTTTATATGTTACTGCCTCAATAGCTTTATTATGTAGTCTTTGTCTCAAGAATTTATTCACTATGTACTTAAGGACACTGGTTTTGTATCGTATTAACTACGCGTTTACCTCCGATTTATTGCGGTTTTCTCGTATTTCCTACACTTGCTATCGTCTTTTCAACAGAACAGTGATGCAAGTATTCGCGCTTCTGAATATATCGCCGTTTCGCATGATCTACACAGGCTTCACTGGGCATAAATGGATCCCTTCAATATCACTACGAGCCACCTGTTGGATATAATTGCGAGCTAGCCGTGGTACACGGAATGGAAAGGGATAAGTGGCGGCGCAGTATATATCGCACCAAGACTGTCCCCATTCATGTATTTGTTTTATATTCGTACTCAGTCTTGTTTCATTTATTTACTTATAAACGACGTAGCTTACATTTTGTATCTTCGCTCGTTTATCACCCTTATAACATTTTGTCCCTTGCTGGGACGTTATTTTAACACCACCTGGCTCAGAATGCAAGAGAAAGAGAGAAAGGAACTGGGGATACTAAGTTCAATGGGTAATGCCACGAGGAATCAAACCTCGGGATTTATCGAGCTTACGCAGGAGATATATACCGAGTGAGACCCTTTGCATAGCTCGTATATTACTTACCATAGGCTTCAGGAGCTGGGTTAGGGATAATAAGGTCTGACGGTGTAGTGGTAACACACCTGCGGGAATTGTATTACCAAACTATGTCCGAGCAGGAGAGCCTAGTTCGAATTGGGGTCAAGCCGTCAGCGAAGTAGTTGAAATAAAAAATGTTCTTCACGATGGCATGCTTTAGTGGTAGAATATACTTAAGGAAGCGAGTTAGAGGGAGAATGGCTTGGTGGCGTAGTGATAACGCACCTACAAAGATTTACTTCTCATGAAGAGAAGTCTGTGCAGGTGAGCCCTGTTCGACTCGGGTCAGGCCATGAGGGAATGTGTTGGTTTTTCATGATGTACTTTGGTAGGTGTTCATCGTACGCCTATGGAAGCGGCTTAGAAGGTAGAAAGGCCTGATGGTGTAGTGGTAGCACACGCGCGGGGATTAGACGAGTAACGGTCTTGTTTATACCCGAGCAAAGAGAGCCCTGTTCAAATCGGGGTCAGGCAGTTAGGGTAGAGAGTATGAACAAAATTATTTTTCACGATGACGCGCGTGGGTAGATTATCGTGGTAGTATATACCTGAGGACTCGGGTTTGAGATCGAAAGGCCTGTGGCGTAGTGGTAGCACACCTGCGGGAATTAGTAAAAGTCGTAGGCGTCAGTTGAATTCCCGTGCAGGGGGGCCCTGTTCGAATCAGGATCAGGCCGTAGCCATAGCGGCGCAAAGAAAGATTTTTTTCGCGACGGGGCGATTGGGTAGGTTGTCGTGGTAGCGGAGCCGGGTTACACAGAGAAAGACCTGGTGGCGTAGTAGTAGCGCGCCTGCTGGGATTAGTAACAGTCGTAGTCATTAGTTGAATTTCCCATGCAGGAGATTCGTGTTCGAGTCGGGGTCCGGCCATCATCGCTTTGATATAATCTTTTGACATACGCTTGAGTAGATGTCCATCGTGAAGTATAGCTGAGGAAACGAGTTAAAGATAGAAAGGCCTGGTGGCGTAGCGGTAACGCACCTACAACAATTGTGGCAATTGTAAATTGGCAATGCCTGAGCAGGAGAACCCTGTTCGAGTCGGGGTCAGGCCGTAACACTGGTTCAATGTGACGTTTATTTTTCACGGTGTGCTTCGATAGATATTTATCGTGGAGTATATCTGAAGAAACGGGTTAGAGATAGGAAAGTCTGGTGGCTTAGTGGTAGCACACCTGCGATCGAGATACTTATAACTCCCGTGCAGGAGAGCTCTGTTCGAGTCGGAGTCAGGCCAGCAACCATAAAGTGAAAAGTAAAAATCTTTTTCGCGATGACGCGCTTACGTAGATTGTCATCATAGAGTAACCTGAGGAAGCGGATCTAGACACAGAAGGGCTTGATAGCGTAGTGGTAACGCACCTGCGGAGGATTGATATGAAATCCCCTTGCCGGAGAGCTCTGTTCGAATCAGAGTCAGACTGTTCCCAGGCCAAAGAAAGATTTTTTGCGAAGCACTTGGGTGGATATTTACCATACACCTGGGGAATGGGTTTAGAGACAGAAAGGCCTGGTGGCGTAGCGGTAACGCACCTGCTGGAATTGGCCTTTTAACGGTGTAAGTGCGATGTAACGTTCCCGTGCAGGAGAGCCCTGTTCGAATCGGGGTCAGGCTTTAATATTCCAGCGTGTTCATATTTATCATAATGCACTCGGGTGGATAATTGCACAGCTGGGGAAGCGGATTAGGGACCAAAAGGCCTGGTGGTGTAGTGGTAACGCACCTGCAGAGATTGCATGGATAATACCAATCGCAAGCAGGAGAGCCCTGTTCGATTCGGGGTCAGGCCGTAAGCAGGCATGGAAAATTGTTTTTTCACGACCACGCGCTGGGGCAGATATCCAACAATGCCTCAGGAACTGGGTTGGCGATAAAAAGGCCTGGTGGCGTAGTGGTAGCGCACCTGTGGAGGATTCGATCCTAGGCTGTAATTCCTACAGGAGAGCCCTGTTCGACTCGGGGTCAGGCCGTCAATTCCTCCAATAACTTGCTGTTTTGCCATGTGCTTGGGCAGATATCCATCGTACATCTGAGGAAGCGGGTTTAGAGATAGAAAGGCCTGGTGGTGTAGTGGTAACGCGCCTGCAGATAGTTTGCAAGAATACATTTGACTGCTTGAGCAGGAGAGCCCTGTTCGACCCGGGGTCAGGCTGTGCTGCTGTTCTACGATATATATATATATTATGGCCATGCGCTTGAGTAGATGGGTACTGGGAACCTGGTGGCGTAGCGGCAGGGTAATTGCGGTTGTGAAAACAGCAAAGTATTGCAGTGCCCGAGCAGGAAAGCCCTGTTCGAGTCGGGTCAGTCGTTTGTTTGAGTAATTGTATTTTTGCTCGGGCGAGGGTGCTTAGGACGGACAGAGGGGACGGACAGAGGGGCAGGAAATGTATATGTATTATTGGAGGTGCTACATAGGGTACATGATGTGCGCACATAGGGGAGTGGGAGGTGGATGCGGGGATGGATGCTTACTTCCGAGCAAGACGACAGTCTACAAAGACAGACCGATGATCCGTGCTATCACCATGACGTCGACGTCCGGCACGACACATACTGCCCCTCAAGTCAATGCTGTCTGTCTGGCGGAATGCAACTTGCCGAGTGTACTTGTCATTGTCGAGCCGGTGAGGGACACGATGCCCGACGGGTGTTACGTGTGCAGCCCGTCGGACGCCGAGGTATCAGTGAGCCGGGAAGGGGCGCGTACGCGGACCGAGGGATGGCGTGGAAAGAGGGGAACGAGATGAGGTTATAGCATGCACCGAGTCCGAGCCCGCGTCAAAGAGGCGCTGACCCAGGGGGCGCTACAAGGCATGCGTGATGGCAGCAAGAACGTGCGCGGTCCGTTTGGCGGGTATATTAGTCATCTCTGGGAGGAGGATGCATCATGCCAGCGAGGTAAACGAGTAAAGATGGTGGGCGAGGATAGGTAGGTAAACGTTACGGACGTGGGTGGCTTTGCGCACGTTACGTCGACGGGCGAGTAAAACTCGGGAATGTGGGTGGCGAGGAATGCCAAGATGAGGAATACACGTGACAGTGGGAGAGTTGTTTGTTTAATCTGGTTTGTGATTAATGCTTGTGATCGCTCCACTGCAAATTGCATCGACGACTATCGGCTGAGGATTGTGTATACTCTACTTGTTGCTCTACTTGCTGCTCTACTTGCTGTGCTCGCTGTACCTTTCCCTGAAATCCTCTTCCCCCCCTTCTCCTCGCATGCTCGCCCTCGTGCACCCGTTCAATCACCCGTCGCCTGATGTGGCTCATCGCCCACCGCAGCCATCTCGCAAGCCCTTAGCCTCTTCTTCCGCCTCCCGCGCTCCACCCCCGTCCTCCTCCATACCCGTACTACCCACCCCCACCGCCAACCTGGCACCCAACCCACCCCCGTCGCTCCAGCGGCACCAGACTGCTCCTCCCCCGTCGTCCCAGGCCCAGGCCCAAGCCACCCCCGGTGTCCACTTCCGCCCTCAGCACCGGCCCACCCGCTCTCCAGTGTCTGCTGCCCTCAAGCCCCCGCGCGCATGCACCCCCACTCCGCCGCCCTCTGCCCCGTCACCGCCGCCAGCCCCGGTGGACATCCACTCCTACCCTTCCCCCGACCTTCTCAAGCTCCTCGCGTCCCTCCTCACCCAGATCGCAGCCACGAACGACCACCTTTCCCCGTCCTCCTCCTCTGCAGCCGCCGCCGCCGCCGCACACCACTCCTCCCCGCAGACCGAACACCCGCCCATCTGGCGCACGCTCACCACCGCCTCGCGCAGCGCCATTTCCACCCCCGCCGCCACGCTCACCTTCCACGCGCGCAACGTGCCCACCATCTCCCTCGAGGCGTACCTCCTGCGCATACTCAAGTACTGTCCGACGACGAACCATGTGTTTCTGAGTCTGCTGGTGTACTTTGACCGCATGAGCAAGATGAGCCAGGAGGCGACTGGCAGGAGCTTTGTCATTGACTCGTATAATATCCATAGGCTGGTTATTGCCGGCGTGACGGTCGCGAGCAAGTTTTTTAGTGATGTATTTTATACAAATTCGCGGTATGCGAAGGTGAGTAGCGTCTTCTGAGCTATTTTCGTCTTGCCTATTTGGTGCCATCTTCCTTTTACGCCGTCTTCTGCTTCCATCCTCTCCTGCTTGCCTCCTCCATCTTCCATTCACCCTCCTTTCTCCTCTTCCTCCTTTCCCCTTGTCCCCTTCCCTTCCCCTCCAGCCTCTTCCCATTTCTTCCCATTTCGCCTCACTTCCCATTGTACTCCCCCTTCCCTTTTCCCGTTCTCTCCTTCTGCTTTAGCCCTCCCTCTCATCCCTCTCTCCCCTCTTCTCTTTACATGCCCCATTCCATTCTGCTTCCCATCATTTGTCCCTTTTTCTTCCCCCTTGTCACATCCCGTTACCCATACTCACCCCCCTTCCCCTTTTAGGTCGGCGGCCTCCCCCTCCCCGAGCTCAACCAGCTCGAGCTCCAGTTCCTCCTCCTCAATGACTTCAGACTCGTCATCTCCACCGCGGAGATGCAGCGCTATGCTGAGCAGCTCATTTTGTTCTCGCACTCTTCCTCGATGGGATCGGGGGTGCCGGTCATTGGGGCGCCTAGATTGCCGGGGTCGGGGACTGGGACGGGGTCAGGGAAAGGAGAGTCAGGGATGGGGGCACAGCATTCACCAGTGTCTTCTTCGAGTGCGGCCCCTTCGTCGGGTGGTTCGAATTCAAGTTCAGGGTCTACGGTGCGCCCTTCTTCGCAACATGGCGTCCACGCCCACAACACACGCCTACCTGCCTCTGCCCCTGCCCCTGTGAACGGTGCCCCTGCTTCTGGGGTCAATGGCGCCCCTAGAAACGGCCACCCTGCCCCCCCGCACGGGATGCGCGCAATGGGCGCGATCGACGCGTATGGCGGGCGCGTGCCCGGGGATGTGGAGGTGCAGCGGACGCCGAATGCCCGTGCGGCGCTTGGCGTTTCGTCCGCTTCCTCCTCGACGTCCTCACGGTCTTCGTCTGCTTCCTCTTTATTCCACCACCCGGCGGGACAGGGACAGACGGAGGATGAGTGGGAGACGACTTCCACCTCGACGTGCGAGACGGAGACGGAGACGGAGGGGGGGACGACGGACGATGAGCCGACTATAAGGCCGGGGTATGCCAGGACTGCGTCGGGGGGAAGTGTAGATGAGGGGCATGGGAGGGCGGGGAGTGTGTGCAGCGAGGCGGGGGAGGGGGACGGGATGGAGGTGGATAGGGAGAAGGAGGGGGATGATGGGAAGGGGGAGAGGACGCCGGATGTGCAGAGAGGTGCGATGGGGAGGAAGAGGGCTAGAGAGGGGGAGGGGGATGAAGGGATGGAAAGTCCTTGAGCATCGATGTGTGATCAGCGATCATCTGTCTGTTTTGCCTACGCCCCCGAACCCGAATGTCCCTCCATCATACTTACCTGCACCCCTTCCTCCCGCCTTGACCTTTCCACACCCGCACTCAGCCGAGGCCCGTGCGGCGACCCAGTCCACCTAGCGTGGGCCCTCTCCGCTTCCCTCCTTCGCCGCCGCTTTAGGCTGCACTCCCTTCCTCCTCGTCCGTTGCCGCCTCCGGCTGCACCTTACCTCCATTCACCACCACCTCCATCGCCATTCGTGGCGGCTCGCCTACGACCCCCAACAAGTCCCAGTAGATCCCCTGCATATCCCCCCCCCCCTCTACACGCGCACGCACTCCAGGCGCGCATCTCGCCTCTTGCGATACCTCCGTTCGCCCTTCGCTACTCCCCCTCTTCTGCCTCCTCATATCTCCATTCCCGGAGTCTCGTGAAAAAGAAAAACATTTGAAGAAAAGGTGGGAGAGGGAGGGGAGGAGGAGAGAAATAAAAACAACCTTAGAAAGAAATGAAGAAAGGAGGCAGTAATTATACCTCGACACATGGCTGGGTGTCGTAGTGCGGCGCAGGCAGCGCAGATTCCCCGTCCTCGACATACTCAGCATCAGCACCCTTACCAAGCACTCAGCACCCGTTATCCCGCACAATCAGAACCAGAACAAGCAAGCAATCTGAACTCGAACCCAAGAAGCACGCAAGCAATATATACTACATACACTTACTACATGTTTTACTACATATACACTAGTACTATTTTCCCTTTTTCCTTTTCTTTTCTTCTTTTACTGTTCCTGTTACTGTTCAATTTTTACTTTCCGTTACGTATCTGCTCTGTTACTTATTACATGCAAAGTCGACAATTCCATTTATGCTGCAACTTTATATGCCTCTTTCTCTTACCTTCTTTTTTTATTTTCATTCCTGGTTTCGCTTTGACACCATGGAGAGGAATCCGGTCTTGCCTGGTAGATTTTTATCGTATTCCCCTACAGTTTACATATAATCGCTCCCAGGTGTTATGTGCGTCTTATTAGAAAGAGAGAGAAAAAGTCGAAATACAAGTTGTTCGGGATTTGCCGGGAAGCCAATTAAACGATACAATCGGTCATGAAAGCATAAGCCTGTCTACCTAAACAAACACGGCAATTTCAGCACAACTACCACTGGCAGCACTGCTTCTGACATTGACCCTTGCGTTCATGCTACATTTGACATCGTCAACCGGGACGCCCCTGGGACGCCCTCTCTTTCATGCAAACAAGGTCAATACATCGCATTGGGGTGAACAGATTTCTGGCGGTTATAATCTTGTCCACTTCCTCCATCTCCATAAAGCGGAAAATACCACCCTCGTTGCTCGTGTACCCCTTCGATCCGATGTGAATACGGGCCTCGAGCACGAATCCGCGATTCGGAATAGGATAGCTAGCGAAATGGCTACCATGGAGTATGTTGAAAGCCACACCAACATCCCAGTGCCACATGTTATTCACCACAGCGCTCAGGCTAAGGGAGGTGTGCGATCACCTTACATCCTGATGTTCTAAGTCGGAGGTGTGCCACTCAGTTCGGTATAAGACGAGATGGATGATGATAAGCGCCGCACCATTCTGAGACAAGTCATTGACATCCTGCTTGAGCTTTGGTCCCATTGTTTCCATAAAAAGGGTGCACTGTTCAAACAAGCTGACTGCGGCGAGAGGAGAGATGTTTAGGACATCCAATCTACCTCAGCGTATACAGACCGAAAAGACATGGGTTCTCAACATTGCCTTCTGACTGCTTCCTACCCCACGCTGTTGATTACTGGCTAGCCTACGCCAATGCCAAACTGCATAACCTGTGCGACGCCTGTTTTGGTTCTGACACAAAACCTTATTTCCATTCTCAAGCATGGTTTTTTCGTTCTCTCATTCCTTCATTATTTGATCCTTCTATCGGCACTCACGGCTGGCAACTCTCTCCGGGTGACTTTCACTCTCAAAATACCTTGACCGCAGATGCTGACACTCGTCCATCGGCTGGGAGTTTTCAGGCCCTGACGTTGTTACACTCTTTGCGCAATGCCCTCTCTTTATCGTGGACCGCCCTTTTGGGACGAGGACCGTCCGCTGCGTGAGCAGAATTCACAGGTTCAGGCTACTTTCGACGAGCTCATTCTCGAAGCGGAGAAAATTTGCAATTCAGTCAGCAGTGTGCCACTTTTGCATCTGATATCCAATAGCTATGATGTCTATCTCTTTGAACAGGTGATGCAGTCTCCCAGCATATACAGCCCGATCTATCCCCTTCTTCTCGCGCACGTATTCGAGGAGGAGGATGAGTCGACTGAATACTACTGGGCGTTGATGGAAGAGGGGATACTGAAGAAGGATAAAGAACGGTTTGATAAGGAGAACAAGGCATGGCTTGAAGCCCGGTAGGTTTTAGGTGAGGATGAGGTTACTGAGAATCTGAACATAGACGAATTCAAGGAACTAGTGTCGAACCACCTCGATAGGTTCAACGACAGAGGAAGTGTACGTGAATGATTGGCATCTGCACGTTGGGGTGTAATGGGTGGCTTCCTGCAGCATTTTTTCTGAATTCTAAATCTAAAAGTGATGCCAGGTCCGAGCACGAATGACAAGATCCAAGTTCACCAATGAAAATTCTTGAAATCCCGCCAAATATACAACGAGGATGCTGACATCAAAGTATATCGCTTTGAGGTAGGCGAGAACTCGCCAACAGTTAGTTAGCATCGCTTAAGCTTAGAATGAGCGTTTAGAACTAGACGAGGGGTAGGGTATCCTTGCCTAGATTCTAAATCTAAATGCGCTTCGGAGTATGACGTATTTTCCAGGGTCTTCAGGGCATCGTCGGCATTGCCTGGTATCTCTCGCCCAGGCGCTGTGGAGCTATTTAAAAAATCATCTGTGTTTATAAATCCTATGAGAAGTCGCCCAATGTATTTATTTCTAATATGATGTGTTTTTGCAAGTCATTTTTATCGTAAATCTAACCCTTGTGGTAGCATAGCGAAAACCTGCCCTACCAATATTTGTAGACATATGTATACACCTGAACACTTCAATCAAGGGCCAAGGACTTACTCACTTCATGAACTAGATTAGTCGCTAGCAAGATGCACGGTACTCATGGGAAGCTCAGAGGCATGTCGCACTGTGGAAACAGATAACTTGGACATGTCAATAAACTCGGCTTCTTCAACTGATCGAGGCAAGATCTACCAGATCCTTCAAATTGAGCCTCGGGATCCACAACACCAATTACGCCAAGACTCAGGATAAGTAAGCACCCGTGCATCCAGCAACCAGCATGAAGGACCCAAGAAGCACACAAGCAATATATACTGCATATACACTAGTACTATCTCCATTTTATCTTCCTTTCCTTTTCCTTTTCCTTTTCCTTCTGTTATGCACCGTGTTCTTTACAATATGCAAAGTTGACAATTCCATACTCATGCTGCAATCTTTATGCAACCTTCCTCCTTCAGTCTTTTCCCTTCTTCTTTTCTTTTTTATGTGAAGCCAGCCTTGCCTGCATAGATTCTCGTCGTTTTTACTCGTGATTTCCATATGATTGCTCCCAGGTGTTATGTTATTATACAGTGCGTTTATGCTTTGCCCTACAGCCCTGAGTCTTTCTCTTGCAGTTCATGTTTTCGACTTGCTCTCCTTGTTTTATTATCACTTATGTACTAACAGAATGATGGGGTTGATGCAATAAGGCATCAGTAATTTGGTAAATTAGTTTCCACAGGTTTTTCAACTTGAGCAACTAATAAACCCGGAACTTTGCAAACTTGAAAACCTATGTCCAATCTATTGGAAACCTTTTGGAGAGCTGAGAAGTAGAAACATATGAATCAGAAAATCTCTATCAACAAGTTAATTTAGCTCCCAAGTTTCCAGGTTTCCAGATTTCCAGAAACCTTGAAACCAGTGAAAACCAGTGAAAACCTGGAAATTAATCTCCCATAATGTTGATGAATAGAATTATTTCCTTTTCATTCCCATGCTTGGTGAGTGGCTCCCAGGCATGGAGTGATAGATAAATTCTGAGGTGATGTCTGGAGGGTAAGGCCTTTAGCCTTTTACTGAGTCTCAAACTTGGAGCTCTGGAGCCTCGCATGATTGTGATCAGGGAAAGAAGCAAATGTTATATTTGGTGTTGTTTAATTTGGGGGCTATTGCAGTTGATACGCACATGGTCTTTTGCGATGGCAGACCGGAGAGTAAACGCGCGAAATTTGATTTCTTCTCGGACCACGTCGGCGACGCGATAGGATCTTCTGGATCTCGACCATAGCTTCTCAGATGACGCTTTGTTCTGTTTGATGTCGCAGCTTGTGGATTCCCGCGGCTTTGCATTGACGTGACGTTCTTATCGTCTTTCTTCTTTCTTCTTTCGGCGTCCGGGACGGAACCAACTTACTACCTAGGATCAAGCGTATCATGTGAAAGGTGAAATGCGTTTCCGAGGATTTGGGGAGCTGAGGAAGGGCTCCATGGAATGAGATGGACTCGTGATATGTGAAGGCTTGACGTTTCTTCGTCTATGCAATGTCTGCCTGCGGCTTGGACTCATGTTTTCACGTCGACTGCGAGGGCATTCAAGTGAACATCGATAACCAACCATACTGCCGCCGCGCAGTTGATAAGAATTCTCTACGAAACTTATGGTAGGACTATCGTACGTGCATAGAAACCCGCTTTCAGTATACCAAAACCTAATGGCAGAGTGGTACTTACCCCCGGCGGGGCGCTGCGAATGAGGATGCATTGAACAACCAAAAGCTTGCGATCGAATTATAATCGAGTCCTGACGCTATTTTGTCATCCACCATTTCTTCTCTCGCGTCTATGTATGCTGGTTTGAGCAATACCAAGAGTTGAGTCTGCACTGTCGTATCTGAGGACCCTCTTCTTGTGTCGATGGCCCCGGTGGCGAAGTGGTAACGCGTCTGCAATCTGTGAGAGGTTTTGGTAGCTGACACTTGCAGGGGGTCTCTGTTCGGTTCAAAGCCGGGTCAATAAGCACCAAGGAGCCACGGAGGAGCTTTTCCCTCTCTGTTGCCGGCGATATAACTCTCATGTACGAGTTCCGATGCCTCGTTCGGAAAAGTCTGGTGAATGAGCAATTTAGTGCGCGTGTAACGCGTGTTCAAGCGCATGAGGCATCTGTTCGACTCAGGTGAGGACTGTAGAAATCTCGAATGATGAGCAAATGTTTATAAAAACTTCGCTGATGCTTAGACTACAGGGGAGATCATTTCTTTGGTCCTCTGGGTGCGGTTTCCTGATCACCTGGACACGGCGCGTAATGGTATATATATGTGGACAAGGGATCTCTGATCGAAGCACAGTCTGGCGATACGTAGATAGAGAGCAAAGGTTTATTTTTCCATCACTTTCAATTTGTCGTTACTTACTTAATATTTCCAGATCCATCTACGCATTTGTTAATAGACCTTTTTCTTATACGGAAGATCCGATGGCAGAATGGCCACACGCCTGTGCTCAATAGAGCGATCTTAAGCATCACCATCATTTAAATTCGCAGGAGGTTGTCAAGAGTTGGGATTGTGCGAGCTTCGTGCTTGTGGTCAGAAGGTGGCAGTGTGTGGGAATATTCTAATAGGCTGTATATAGATTGTATCTACCTTGTCTATGTACCTTGCCCGAGTGGACCCAAGTCCACAATCCATCCCCCTTTGTTGTTTGCTTTCATTGGCCTCTTAGTTCTTGGAGGAGAATGGCACTCCCTAACAGGAGTTCTTGACAGAAGTCTGCTCAATTCAGAGCTGGGTTGTTCTGATATGACTGGCATCCATTTACTTTTCTACGTCGGTGGCGCGTTTGGTGCTATACAAATTTCAATTCATCAATTATGAGGGCCCGATGGCTGAGTGGCTTGTGTATCCATGCGGCCAGGCTCAGACGATATCCGTTCGAATCAGGTGAGAGTCGTGAAAACACACCAGAAAGTACTTTCTACATTGCGCAGATTTAAAGCTAACATTGGGTGATATATTATAGGAGTTTTGTGATTAAACAAAGCGAGGCAATCCATATTCAAGAATATTTAGGAACTTCTTGACGGTAGACGTTTACTTCTAGGTCTATAATTTTTTGCTATCACCTTGAACTTTCCCATTGCCCACTTCTTATTTTCAAGTATTTTCACGTTCTCTTGTTCGTAGAACTTGTTTTTATATGGGCGACCTAGCGGCATAATTGGTAGCACACCTGCGCTAGGTAAAGTTGTTCGTGCTGCCATTTAATCCGTAGGAGTTCTCAGTTCAAGTCAGAGCTGGATCTGTTATCCAGAGAAATACATTTTTTATAGAAATGTTTCTCTGCTGGTAAGTAGCGTAGTTGATGCTGCACGAGTTGGGATTCCTCGATTGTGAAGGTCCTGTGGACTTCAAGTTGATGCATGCAGCTAGGCTCGGACGACACCTGTTCGAATAAGGTGAGGGCTATGATAAAGGTTGATTTATGTTTGAACTACAATTTTTTCAACTACCCGAAAAGCTGACGCCTTGCCATGTATTCTAGCATTTTTATGATCAAAATAGAGTCGGAAAATCCCCATTCAAGAATATTTCTAAACTTCTCACCAGTAGATGGATTTTTCCAGGTATACGACTTTATGATCATCTTTAATGTATCGTTGTTTACCTCTTATTTCCAAGTCTTTCAGGTCAGTGAACCTTTCTCTCATAAGGAAGACCTGGTGGCGGAATGGGACTCTGGGCTTGATGAGTTGCTCGGTCCAGAGCTGGGTCTTCTGTAGGATTGCTGTGAACTTGCTTGATCGTGCACATACCAAGCTCAGACGACATCCACTTGTTTCATATGAAGACGACGGCAGGAGTGCGGTGAATCTTACATTATTTTATCCTGTAAGCTACATAAGCTGACTTCGACTGATAGAGGGAGTCTAGACATTTGTGATCAAAGCAAAGTCAGCTTATCTACTTCAGGAACGTTTCAGTGGAATTTTCTCGACATTAGATGTTTATATACAGGTCTGTTCGCCCCATCGTGCCTTTTCATCATTTTCTGGTATAGAGGGAAGACTTAGTGGCGGAGTTATATAACTTGTTGGTGCGCCGATCCTGAAATTTCGGGCCTACAGCAGGTCTTTTAGCGGCTCAAGACCGATACCGGAAGAATAGCTTCTGATGCTCAAGTTTCGAATGCCGTTTATGCAACTGGGATACAAGCTACGGTAACGTCCCTTTGACTAGGAATATGAATCGAGAACAGAGACAGTGAGTCTTATTTGACTATATAAGAATTACTGGCCCTAGTAGGTGCCCACATCTACTTCACCTACAGAATGGTTAGCAATTCAAATTCGGACGATATTTATGGCCGTCGCAACGCCAGGTCCCTAGACTCTGGAGCTTTAAAAAGCTCAGGAATCTTACTACGTACCGTAGTTTCCACTTGCTCCAAGTCTTCTCCGATAATATCTTCGGTCATCCGCGGCTCTCAGGCAAACGCTGGGCATAATCGTGCAGGGCAAATTCAGGGAATGACGCTCTTTTTCAAATAAAATTACCAAGTTGGAGTAATAGACTCTGTCCTTACCAATTCACGCACCATCGCAAATCATCATTTCCGACTCGGTGGTCCACCCGTCCAGGGTTCTTCAGATTGGGCGCCAAGGGATGCGGAAACATTTTGTCCCGCGGTAACTTTAGCTTTTAAACTTCGCATATAGGCATCAATTATCGGCCACGGCCTAGCGGAGTGTGTATCCAACGCATACGACAAAAGGCAAACGCGGCAGCCCTGTGTAGCCCCTGTGTATTTCCACATGGTTTGAAGACATCTCGCACACATCGTGACACGTTCCATGTTCGTGGTCAGAGCGGCGAGCGTGCTCGCAGGGGTTAGGGAAGAATAACGTGACACGGCATTCATCACGACTGCCTGAGCCTCAAACTGCCGAGTGTACGCTGCACTGGAGCAGTCTTCTAGAGCGGCACTATGTACGGCATTAGATATCTTCGGATGGATTATTTGACTAAGAGTTCCGAGATAATTCTCATGGTTCTTGGCTTTCCAAAGGTATGTTCCTCGCGCACCTTAGCGACTCGAATATCTGGGACGTACCATGAGTATTATAAAAGCCTGAAGGCTACTGTTTCTGGTTTATTTCCTCAGCGACTTACTTACTTGAAATGACAAAGACATCACATTCGGAGGAGTTCTCACAGATGTTCCGATATGGAAGAAAGAAGCGGACCTTTTTACAATGCTAAAGATGTGCATTGACAATCATTGTATTTCTGTCATTTCCACATGAACTTGGACATTAATATCTCACGCACATGTGAGTTCAAGAGTGAGGTGGAAGTTGTTGTTAGCCATTTCTTGGCTACCTCTCTGCTTCACAGTCCAGGAATTGCTATCCAGGAGAGGCAAAATAGTATTCCAGGTGAGACATACATTATCGATATCAGCACCTACATAACCTAAATTCCGAGGACTTATCTGGAGCTGTTGCTAAAAATGTTCACTTACTACATTCACATCATTTCAGTTCCAAATACTGTCTATTTGGATATGTGCGACTTGTGCTCCTTGTCAGGGAAATTGTCAGGGAAATCGATCATTTTCGCTGACAAGCTGCACAAGTTCCATGTATCAGAAACTGGTCTACATACAGCATACGACTCGGCCCGACCTTCCTCTTTCGCGAAAATACGCACTCAGGCAGTAGCGTATCCTCATCTTCTACGATATTCCCCACCGAGGCCGTGCGCATCCTCTCCCAGGTCGCCGCGGATATGCTATCATATCGAGGTGGTGGAGTCACCAAAATCTGCTAAAAATCCAAGTATATCGTTCCACCAGGAAAAGGTTTTCCGAATGGACTGAGGTCCAAACGAAATTCTTCTGAAAGGCAATTGTGTATTAAAAGTGAAGATAATGTTGTAGATATTCTGAACTTGCTCCGCGGAAGACGGATAAAGAACACGACATCTACACCATCTTCAACCTCGAAGGAAGGACGTGCAAGTTGCCGAAATAGAGATATCCGACACTGTCCTGAAGGAGATGACAACTTCCAAACCTCTGGCTCCGACGGATTCTGATTAAGGGTCAAAATTCTGACCCTTCGAGATTTCTCCTTCAATCATGGGTGTCGAATCAGTTATAATACGCTCATTCCCCAAGAGACATGATACACCACTTCCACATCCCTCATGTCGATAACTCGCGTAAGCCTGATCACTTTGCAAGCGCTATGCAACCAGCTAGCGAGTACACCGCCTAATCCAACACCTCCAAAACATCGTTATTATACCGAAGAGCCTCGCATCCTGCAGATGGCACCCACTGTTTTCAAAGTGATTATATATTTTATCTGTTCATGGCTGCGATCACTGATAAAAATTAATTATAGTGTCAGCAGATTATAATTTGGACATGCACAGTTTTTGAGTTGCTCCTCTACGCGTCCACCTACATCCCTTTCAATCACACGCCCTTCGACTCTTATATCTGCCTTCCATCTCAATCACATGGACAAGTGCACTTAACCCCCGTGGCCGCTATCGGTGTGATGGCGGTATTACTGGGGGCCTATATTCGCCTCGACTGTTTTCGAACTCTGGGAGAACTATTCACCTTCGATCTCACCGTCCATCCTAAGCATCATCTCGTAACTGAGAGATTCTATACCTA
>JASFDH010001204.1:0-16257 GCA_036937195.1 Nidularia pulvinata
GGGGTCGATTCATACTTTTCAGTGTCCCAGGGAGTCGAACGAATAAAACACTACTAGTCCATTCACTTAGGTCTGGTCAGATAAGAAAGCTAGTACCCCGGTTGGAAGGGGGATCAGAGTGTTGCGATTCGTGCTCCCGCATATCAATGAACAGCAATGTTGAATGGAAGAGAGGGCATCGCCGGGAGGTGACGCCCACTTATGACAGCTGCGGGCAGTTTGGAGTTGAAAGACGCTGGAGGCAGGGTTATTGTGGTCTCGTGACTGACACGCTGGGCGCGACTTCCCGACTCGTCGATCGATCGATCAACCTTTAGCTTCCGCGGTCCGTACCCCATATTGCGCGATGCAGGGCATCCAATCGCTATGTAGCTCCCCGACTCCTCTTGCGTTCACCAGCATCTCAGAACACCTTTCCTAAGTTCCGCGTCCACAACCCACCGTCTAGCTTGGCCTACTTATCATACCATAATACTCCTAGCTGCTTGCCTGCACGTCGCTTGTGAATCGCTTATGGGTGATTTACTTATGATGCCCGCCGCACCTGTGATGGACAATGCTGATAATAATATTGCAATCGAACATGGAGCATCGATCCGTCCAATTGCAAAGGAACGACATTCGATAAGCACTTCTCTTCCACGGAAGTTTATAGGACATCGTCACGGTGGATATTTCATTCCCTGCCAGTGTCGATTATGTCTCTTGGACTTGACCCTGCGCAGCTGTTTGACCGTAAGTACGTAACAATAGTTTGAAGGATTTGCGAAGCCTGATAGCATAGTATAACGCAAGGCCTGCTACCGCGTAATCAAGCTGTATCTTGGCGCAAGGAGTTGGTGGTATCATCTGAGACCTCCAAGTACAGTCGAAGCTCTCATAACCTAGTCTCATAACCCATAATTTCTGACATCCTATAGAGTTGCAAGGTCGGTTACTGGGTTTTTGGCGATCTTTCTGAACTTTTCGAAACTTTTCGAAACATCTTCTTAGCTTCATAGCTTCGGCTCTAAGCCGAGAGGTATGGATTATGAGAGCTTCCCCGAACTTGGCGCTCCCTCCCAAGTTTCAACATTTTGCTACCAGGATCTGCGATAAACCGTGTCTTTGATGCGCGGCCCCAAATGGACACTGTTGTAACCATAGCACTCACGCGATTCGAAAGCTCAGATCCCGGTGCTGCGCTGTCGATCTCTTCGTTTTCAGTGTGTTTTACTATGCTTCCGCAACGAAGTTTGCAGGCTTCTCGATGTCCAGCATTGAATGCAGGAATTCACGGATGGAAAATATATTAGGCCTAGATTAATCTGCCATGCAATATAAGTAGAGTAGATGCTTCTCTCAATCCTGGCTAAGACATGGGTATATTCCATTAAAGCTTGTGTCTGATTTCTTTGGCAGCTATCCGTGCAAACTGTTGGGACGGTGTACCACTTGCAAATCTCTCGGCTTGTGCTATATTGCTATGATGAGAGGCTTTTGATGTCATTAAGCGATGAATACTCACCATAGCTCTCGCGCAAATTCACAGCATCCGGATTATTCTTGTCATTCAGACCCGCTCGTATGAGTTTCTTCACTACGAGGATTGCAGTGGGATCCAATCCATCCAACTCATCCAGTACAAGCTTGCGGATCGAAGTGTGGAAGGATTCGACAGATTGCTGAGGAAGTATTTTGCTGAAAGTGCGACATATTAGTCGCAATTATTTGAATTGAAAAAAAAAAAACTGACTTGATAAAGCCGCATTCCTGAAGCTCTTGTGCTTCCTTCTTTTTTCCCCATATCAGCACTTCGTTCGCTTTCCCAAGGCCCACTTAGTTTGATAGGCTGTTTCAGAATATATGCTCTAGTCAGGACAAATACCACTTACTTCGGTTTACAAAGCTCACACTAGACCCTCCTTCCGCGACAATGCCTTCCAGTATAGCTGAATTAAATCACAGTATAGATTATAGCACAAAAACTCACCAAGGAAAGTGAACGGGACCGAAAGCCACACATTAGGCATAGCATAGATAAAGTCGAAATATCCAAGGAACGCTTGGAGGATTAATCAGTACTTCTGGATACTACATTCGTGCATATAAATGTGCAGGTACCTGCCGCAATTCCTAGAAGAGGTGGTGACATGAAATGAATTATGAAGATCGACGGAGATTTGGATACTGAGACGTACCCATTACAGGGCCGTTCAGAGCAGCAACAAGGATTTTGCGATGAGTGTACAACTTGCAGACGATTCAGCAAATTCTGAAGTCAAAATGAGAATGCTTTAGCTCACAGCCTGTCCACAGTCGGTGGTTGTACGCGCAACGGCATTCATATATGCGTTTCGAACGTTGCCAATTGCGGGTGTTGTGTTGTCTGCAGTTCTCCCCTTCACGTCAGTCCCTCTGCCTCGAGTTCGTCAGCACTCGGAGCACCAATCTGTGCATTCTGAAGGGCTCACGCGCAGAACCATTTCCCAGTTGCTATTCAATAGGATGAGAACATACAACCTAGGATGAGTTTCGCGAGTGGCCTACCTTGCCACACTGTTACGACCACGTCGTCCCTCTGGTCAATTTCCCTTAACGCATTGGCAAACGCGTCATAATCTGTGGAAGCAGTGTTCAGCAGCCAGAATCCCTACGCAGACACAATAACACGCACCTTCCGCCGTGATTGCATTCAGTGACTTGGGCCGATTGAAAGTAATAGTGGCAATCCCCTCCGCGACGCGAACGTCAACAGTACTCATTGTTAGTGGTTGGCGGAATCTCTTCTCTTCGCGGTTCTATTGGAAAGAAAGTGGTTGAAATCCACGCGCACATCGTTATTTATGACAGTCCAAGGCCCCTGTTAGTCCGAAAGATCGTACCCCATAATGACAGTCATGGGAGCGTCCTCAACGGAGGGTTGAGGGACCGGGGGTCAAATGTCACCGGCGCCGGTAAGTTTTGAAGCCGACTCGTTACCAAATATGTCAACCGATTGTATACGTCGGGTAATCCAACAAAGTAGTTTAATAGTAGGTCTGTTAGAATTTTAAAGAGTTCGAGTACAAAGAAATTCGCCAACGACCTCAAGAATCAATGTATCTCATCAGATGATATAATCGCAATTTTTTTCTCACTTGCCTCGAGGGTTACACAATCCTCTCTTCATTGCAGCCGTAGATCCAAATCCATCGTAAATTTTTATGAAAATGCGGAAGCTATATTCCAATCTTACAACGATCTACTGGAAGGAAATACATAGAAAGAAATGAAATCGTGGGTCAGTGTCCAGAGATCCAAATTTATAGTCGCTTTACATGGTGTCCTTTGATACACAATTACACTGCAGATGATTAGACCATCCTCTCCGAGAAAAAAGTAGGGAACTAGGGCTCACGAGGCTAAGCCCAAGCATCTAACACCCTCTTCGCAGCCTTATTCAGCATCTCATCTTTCCCCTGGGCATTCCCCTGCAGCTGACCGTCCAGAATTTTCTCCAGCACAGGCCGTACACTCTCCTTCACCGCCCGCAAGTCCTCTTTCGATGTATACTTGCTGAGTTGCACGAAGAAGGAGCACGCGTTCACGCGCACTTCCGTAGGGAAATTCGCTGGGTTATCGACGTTGCGCAGGACGAAGGTGAGCATGTCAAGCGCATGCCGGGGGACGGGCAGGCGCGGGCGTGCGTTGAGCGGCGGGGGAGTGGCAAGGAGTGGAGAGCTGACGTCGCTGCTGGTGGATGTAGAGGACAAGGGTTCCGCTGGAAGGGGTCCAGCTGCCGATGGTATCGGGATAGTAATGGCTTTGAGGACAAGCGGGGCTGTATCAAAGAGACATAAGCTTCTACTTTCAATTAGATTGCGAGAAAATAGGCTCACCGCCTTCCTTATGCGTGCTGAGCAGGCTGAGCGCCACAGTGCCTTCATTCACGAGGATAGGGAACTTTCCACTCCGCCCAACGAGTGTAGCCAGGGCAAGGGCGCACTCAGGAGTAAGTACTCTGGATATCGCAAGGCCCCTTTTTTGCTGCTTGTCCTCGTCCACGGTCCCGGCGGATGGGGTAGAATCACTTGACCAGAGGGACTTGATGACGTTCACGAGCACGCGCGTGCCCTCGCTCTTGATCGAAATAGAATCGGAACGAGAGGCGAGGGAGAGAATCTGGGAAAGCCCGCTCGGGCGAGTGGATTGTTCGTCTGGAAGGACCAGGGCAATGGTATGATCCACTGCAGCACAGCGTGATCAGTGGCAAGTAAGAATAAAAAGTAAAAACGGGATAAACGGATGCTTACCACTTGAGTTGCACAGGTGCTTCACAACTCCGATAGCGCTCAGTTGGACAACATCTGCCATCGCATCTGCCTTTTCGTCCCAAACGCCGCTATCTGAGATGCGGTGCACTATCCCAGCCTCAGCTAAAGATGTACGAATGATAGGGGAAAGAGCAGAGGATTGGGCTAGATGCTTCAAGAGGCCAAGAATACCGTGCTTCACTTTCATATCGGAGGACGGGGAGAAAAAGTGCGGAGAGGAAAGGATGGGAGCGAGAGAATGTGGGGGTTTGATGAGGGCTGTGGAATTGTTCTCTGAAAAATAATTAAACAAGCGAGCGGTGTAAAATGGGTAACATATACTCACCGCGTCTCGCCAAATTTCCCAACGCAAGGCTGGCACATATAACTAAATCTTCTCTTCCAGGTAATTTTTCGGTATCTGCACCAGCAGAATCCAAGTCGGCCACATATTGCTTTATCCAGTTGACCATCTTGCACACAAACTTCCCGCCCGGCTGCGCTTCTTCAGAATCATCCCAAAGCACATCGTCGTTGCTCTCTTCTCCCGCTACTTCTACGACCGACTTGATGAGGGCCGCTTTGCAAATATCAAACGCCTTCTCATTCCGCTTCCTCTCTGCTTCGTCGAACGCGGTGTTCCACTGGGGAGGGTATGTTCCGTGCTCGATGAAATCGAGGATGCTCCACAGGCAGGGCACGCCACCGTGTTCTGCCGGGAAATAGAGGCCGCGAGCCAGTGCCAGTCGGACGTCTGCGACATCGAGAGAAAGGGACTCTATTAACGTGCAGGTTTCCTCTACGACTTCAAAGTCAGTGTCAAGGAGGACAGTGAATATCTCCGAGTCTGGAGGGAATAATGGAGTAATTTCCGGATATGGTGCACAGAACGCCAATAGGGGCGGCGTTAGTAGTTGGAGAACGTCAGGGTTGTTGAATATTTGCATGGCTAGGATGAACAGATCAGCTTTTGGCATGACCGGGACTATGCTGATACGCACACTCATCCTTCACGTCCTTGAGCTCTCCGACAGTACGCCATGTCCAATTGGATATGGAGCTGCGCAGCGTCCAGATCTCCTCGGATGCGTCTTGATCTGAGCTCGCAGATGCTGGAACCAACCAGGATGCTGGAGGATAAATGGCAGTCGATAGCTTGAGAATGATAAGAGCAGTTTCTAAGGAATTCAGTCTGGACTTGACAGGTTCTACAAGGGCGAGGTTAGTAAATTCTGTATTTAAGGCGAATGAGAGGTCATTACCATAGCCCATGCTCGTGTTGAGGAGAACGCCAATGGAGGTGCGGACAACTTTGAGATGGGGGATGGAAAGGGGAAAAGGGGCTCCATCGCGCGAAGATGGAAGAGTATCTGCGTATCCTTCAAGGAGAGAGAGGACTGCCTGGGGAAGCGCAGCATCGAGAAGATGAGCGCGGTTCCCGTCTATTGGAATTACGAATGAGCACGATGTCGGGCGCCAATTGAATATGGGTTAGCGCTAACCGTGATCCAAGGAAAGGTTGGCTGCGACGCGGAGAAGCTCAAAGACTGGGCCAGTGCGATTTTCTGGTGGAGTAGGGGAGCCATTGAGAGCAAGAAACAATAGCGTGGTTAGGGACTGGGGGAGGGCAGTCTTGCCGAGGATCGTATGGTTGTCGACTAGGAGGGGGGTAAGCACGGAGGAGGAAGAGAAAGGAGAACGCGTCAGATACCTTTGCCGTCATTTGTTCTGAGAGCATTTGCAAGAGACTGGGCGGTGCTCTGTACCTGGCCCCAGTGTGGCTCTTGGTCGGACTTGCGGATGGTGTCGATGAGCTGATGGAGGTGCTGCTCGAGGGATCCAAGATCGATGGATGACCCCATTGGGCGCGTAAGCAGGGGGCCCGGAGCAAAAGGCAGTGAGGACAGATAGTGGGAGGGGCGATAAGCAGCAGACGACGCGATGACGAAGGGAGCGGACAACAGTGGGGCAAGCAGGGGAGGTTGATAAACACGGTGGGCGATCATATACAGGTGGCGGTGCAGATAAGATGTGATTGTACCATAAAATTGGTCACTGACTGCACTACTCCACCCCACCCACTCCACTATGGCCGGCTCGAAGAGAAACAAGCTCAAGAAGGCCCTCTCTCCACACACCAATACACCCCCACCAGTCATGACTCAAGACGACGACGACCTCGTGAACGACCTCCTTGCCCAGCTCGATTCCAGAGACCAGACCGTCCAGGAGCAGTCTGCGACCGTCCTCAACCAGATGGACCTCAACAAACAGGCAGACCAGATCGAAGCTCAGCAGAAGCAAGACCCCAAGTCTCGTTTCCAGGCACGACAGGTCGGTACGACTCTCTTTCTGCAATGCCAGATCTTGCACGCCTGCTCATTTCGTTCCAGGCTAGGAAAGCTGCTGCGCTTGCAAGAACATTCTCTCCAGACAACCCTGAAAATGAGGCGAGGCTGGAAAGAGAAGCAAATGAGGAGGAGGAAGCTATCAAAAAGCTCTGCAGAGAACTCGGCGTCGAGATCCAAGAGGTATGACGTCGCTAAAATATCATATTCCAGCTTGAAATTCACCCTTCATTTAGATAAACCCCGACGGCCACTGTCTCTACTCGGCAATAGCAGACCAACTCGCTCTTCTCGGTATCCTCCCCCCTGCTCAAGCCAACTACGTTGTTATCCGCGCAGCAGCAGCAGCCTACATATTCCAGCACCCTGACGATTTTATCCCTTTCCTTCCATCCATCGAGGGAGAAGACGCCGGCAACGCTCTCGAACCAGGACTCATGTCTCGCGAACAGTTCGGGCATTACTGCACTGCCGTGCGTGATACCGCCGTGTGGGGCGGGGAACCTGAAATTCTAGCTCTAAGCCGAGCTTTCAATGTCCCCATCCACGTCGTACAAGGCGGCAAACCTCCCATCGTTGTCCATAATCCGCAAGGAGAGCCCACGGACAGCGATCTCTATGATCAACGTGCTGTAAGAATAAGCTACCATCGACGCATGTATGGTCTCGGCGAGGTGCGCAATTTTTTCTTTATTGAAACGCCCCATCTAACGTCTTGTCTTCCAGCACTATAATTCTTTACGTCCGGTGCGGAGAATAATTCCCATCACATAAGCTTTTGTACTTTTCATATACCTTACTCGCGCGCAACCCTATATCCCACTCCGGATCTATATCTCGTACATAGGTAGGAATATCTGTAAAATCTGTCTTGAAAATAATACATGTATGTTGGTTCAAAAAATAAGTATGCACTAGAACAACAAATCGTCCTCGTCATTATTCCGCCCTGCGTGGTTCCCCGCCGTTATAGGCCGCGGACCATCCTCGAGGTAATTCCCAAACGCGCTGCCCAGGTTCGAGTACGGGTCGCCTGGATCCTTCGCTCTGTCTACTGGTGATTCTTCTGCATCCGACTCGGTGTCCTCGACATCTTCACCGTCGGCGGCAGTCGTCTCAGGCACAGACAGCACTGGTCTTGGGGGCGGAACTGGCGCGGGTTCTGGTACATTTGGTCGAGGCTCAGCTGGGCCAGGTCCTGGAATGTTGACGACCGGAGCGTCGGGCAGTTGGGGGCGGGCAAGGGGCACCAGAACGGCTCGAGAATGTGCATTCAGTGCGGGACTATCAACCAACGCTTTTCCAGTCGCATTCCGAATAAAGGTCTAAATCAACGTTAGTTTCAACTCAATGCAGGCGTGATGATCGAGATACTGACCTCGGGGTTCTTGTGGTATATACTGCCCAAGGTACCGGTGTGCAAAAGTAGCTGGTCTAGTGCGCCTCTGTCCATTCTATCCGAATCAGTGGTAATCGCCGGCTTCTCAGCTAAAACAATCTCTCCAGCGACGCCAGGGTTGATAGCCAGCATTCGCCAGTACATGAACCCCCTGTCACGCAGATCCGGATTGTCAACTTCTTCCGTGGCCCACCGCAACACTTTGGCTACTAGTGCTTTCGCCGTCTCGGACTTGGACTTGTATATGAACAGCTTGACAGTTGCCGTTAGTAATGCAAGTTGGACCTTGCATAACAGTAAATTAAACGTCATACGGTTTAGGAAAGGCACTGCACCTCGACGCTTTCGTCCAAGAAGTTATATGTCAAGTCTTCCATAAGTTCATCCGCATTGTCAATTCGATTCGCGAATTGTCCAAGGATCCAAACCATGGCCGCTTTGGACTCCGGCTCGTCGAGAAGATCGAGGTTTGCACATAATGCCGGAATGATACCTTCGTATTGGCCTGGGTACCGTCGGAAGATGTCCTTGATGACAATGACTGCTTCCTGCACTACATACGTTACTTTCGTCTCGACGAGGCCGAGAAGCGCCTGTATGCAGCTGTCTGCGGCAGCTTCGACTTTGATGGCGAGGCGTCCTATTGAACGGACCGCCTTCCGCACGAAATCGACATCCACTTCCGATGCATATCTGCAAGTTGAGATGAGCACAAAATGTGGGATAGTACACAATACACGTACTCCTGTAGTTCAGCCAGCACTTCAGCGGAATTCTCTGCTCGCGCAAGGCGATACATGATTTCCAATTTTGCAAGCTTGACATATATGGGGTCGTTGTACTTGCAGAAGAAGACTTTGACATCGTTCTTCAAGACAGCTGGTCGACGTTGGATGATGAGCAAAATGTTTCGTAATGCCACGTATTGAACTTCTGGTCCAGAAGAAAGCAGTGTAACTGTATAATTTGTTAGAAATAAGCGATAACTAAAAGACAATCAACGAACCTAAAGGCGGACCCATCTTTTTACAACAGAGGTCGATAAGACGTCGATTCTCCATGTAATTCATTAGGTAAAGCAGGGCCTTGATTGTGGTGAGAACCACCGCTGAATTGGCATGCTGCAGCTGGACGATTATCCGTTCCGCCATCATCTCAGCGTCAGAATGCTGCTCCGGGACATAGCGTAGCAATGAATCCAAAATATAGATCTGCCCCCATCTTTATGTAATTTTAGATCGCAAAACTTCAGCATATCAGGAAGGGCTTACTCAGAGCTTTCGCCAAGCGCCGCCAGAAGCTTGTTGGTCGTCGTGAGATTCAGTTTGAAAATGACGCCGTCTTGTCTGTCACCGATCTCTGAGAGAGCTGCGACCGCGTTGGCCACTACCGTCGCGTTCGAATCGAGCATTAGGTCGCGCAGCATTTCCACGAAGCCTCCTTTCTCTGCCTTCCTAGGATCGGCCGTATATAGTTTAGCCACGCAGATTGCAGCAGTTTTCCGGACGTAGGGATCTCGATCCTTTAAACAGTGCCGTAGGTTTTCCGTGAGGGCGTCGGTCACGACAGGTATGGGGATATATGACATCGTACGGATGGCGAGAGCTCGTATAAGGGGATTTCGGTCATTGCAATCCTAAAAGACATCAAGACGGGCCAAAATACGCCATAAACAGCACTTGCCTGGAGGAAGTTGGGAATAACGAGGTGTATTTGATCAGGTTTTGCGCGACCATAGCTGACCAGGAAGAGGTAGACCACTAATGATCCATATTGAGAATTCACTGGACCAACGCAAAATCACAATGTACTCACTCTTTTTTATCTCGATCAGAGGTGTGCCCAAGCACTGCACTACGTCTGTGAAGAGCGGGGACACTCATCGCAGAGGCGCGTCAGTCAAGTATAACGGCTGAAGATCAGGATACGCACGTACTGTCGTTCCCCATGGTGATATTGGCGACAATCTTCTTCAAAGCCGTCTTTCGCTTCACATATTTCTTGTCCTTCGTCTCAGCAGCCTGCAACTCTGCGCGGAACTCCTGGATAGAAGGTGGGGTTCATTGAGAGCGGAATACACGCGATTGCATGCAATGCCAACCTCGATCTTTCCCCGCTGAAAGAATTTGGCATCTTGCCCTGCCTGTGCCATTTTATGCTACCCAGCGAATGCCCAAGCACAGTAGAAGAATATCAGAAGGTTCGATAGAGATTAGTTGGGAAACTTGAAGGGCTCGTCACTGCTCATATTTGGCCTGTACTACAGTACCTTGATCGCCAAGCCGATATTTATGGTTATTTACCGGCCGCTTCTGACTTGTGATCCATCCAATTAAATCCCTTGATCATGCGCTCGCCGCTCACCGACCTTCAACCACATATCTGTCAGTCCTGCACTGCACGTCCATAGCTGCTACTAGCATGGCGCAGTAACAGTCTATCCTCCTTTCTACGACTGCCATGGAACAATCTGCGGGAAATGGCTCCAAAACTGCCTTCTTTCCAAGGGCATCGCTTCCCCCATCCTCCCATGCAAATGTCGACCTCATACTCAAGGACTTAAAAATAGACGCGCGTCGGTTACAGGCTGTCCTTGCTGCCCAAGCGGACGAGGCCCAGATTCTTGAGCGCATCTACTATAAAGGCAAAAATCAGCATCGCGGAGCCCTTTTCTGGAGACGCGTTATTGAAATACGCAGATTCTGCGACCGGTTACAGAGCACGGATATGCTCAATACCGTCAACAAATTACGGTGTTCATTCTTTGGTCCTGATGCCCAGAACAAGTGCGTTCATTTTTCGTGTTGACGCTTATGACTGACATCTTTGTGAAGTGCGTCCTTACTAAAAGGATCCTGGACAACATACCCTGATCCTCAATCAGTAGCTACTGTAAAAAAAGATCTTGCTTCCTGGTTAAGTCTAGTGGATAAAGTGAGAAAATTTATGCATACTTCTTTCACAGCGTGCTTATGCTTATCCAGATGTACGACCAAATGGTGGGAACATATAGGTGATAGTTTCTGTTCTCCAGAATACCTGGATAAAATTAAAACCGTCATCGCACCAGGTCTTTCATTATTTCAATGCAATCTGGTGCATTCGTACAGATCCTCCTGGCTCTAGTGGGTATCGCGTCACGGATGCGCGCTTTGGCTTCTGAGCTCCGGGATATTCTTCGCCTGATAGATGCCGCTGCAGACAGACTCCTGCTGCTTATAACTGTACGTTTTATTCCCTGGAGTGCAATTATTAATCACTTATGTTTTCTGAAGCCACAGTCCACGGATATTAACGATCCTTTTCAAACAACTGACTGGGCGGAGAATGCATTGTTACAATCTGGCACGTCGATAAGTGCCCTACACGCGACTGTGGAACAGACTCGTGCTTTATATGGCGAAGCACCTGGCGACGTTGCAGGACTTCCCGCCGCAAACGCCAATGATCCAAAACCCCAGCAACAAGGGTCTTGTGAGTTCCAACGTTCCTGCTATCTTTTATGTCTCTGAAATATTTTACAGCACCTGTTATTATAAAACGAACAAAGCCTCCCAGTATTTCTGTAGGTGCCCAACAGGATTCCCGAAGAGTTGTCCAGGAAGTAAGGAGCACTAAAATTAAGAAGGGGAAGAAGAAAAAATTGGACGAGATCGATGCTATCTTTGGAATTTGAATACTTACTGTAACACTTCGTTGTATTTTAAGGTATTCACATCCGCTGGTCGCAAGGTTACTGTCAGGGTAAATCTATATCATCGTGTACGATCATATAGATGCTCCGTTGTCACTTCGTTTGTAGACCTACTAGTATTTTTATTCCCATCACTATCTGTAAGTACGTACATTATTTCAATCAGTGAAGGTGTCTTGGCGACGGTCCGTTTGAGTGTCGTGCTTCGAGTTACTTTTACTGCAAACATGACACTTACCTGCTGTACATTCATTTAAGCATTTGGAAGCAACGCTCGCAACGGATTCTATCAATGAAAAAAGACGGTGTCAAACCTGGTTGCATTGAGAACACAACAACTATATATCGCAAATAAGTAGTTAGTTAGCGAGAAAACCTAGATGCGAAACAAGTAGAGTATGAGAAAACCATCATAGCAGGAAATATACAGTCCAAATCATGAACGACAAAAAACCAAAGTGGTATATGACTGCTTATCTATAGTGTCCAATGTCCAATTGCATTAGTAGCTGCCTTTAAAAAATCGATCCCCAGTATTTAACAACAACCAAAGCTCCTTATTTAAAGAAGGAAGACAGTGGCAAGGGCCGCGACGAATGCGACGACAACCTTCGGCGATGCGAGGCTGCTAGCACCGTTGCTGTTCGAAGGATTCCCAGAGGCTGTCGAAGCGGGAGCTTGCGAAGAGGAAGCGGTGCTGGCTGCTGTTGCTGCTGCAGAAGAGGTCGACGAGGCGGCGGCGTTGTTAAGGGCAACGCTGATGTCCTGAGGAATCATCAACGGTGCTGAACCAGTCTGACCAAGGTCGATAGACCCATCCTCCTTTAATACGTCGGGGTTGGCTGCCAAGAAGGTACGGGTGTACATCACGTTCTCAGCGACGTAGGAGTGGGCCCAGTCGGGGAGGGAGCTCATATCGATGCTTCCACCCCACTTAGCAGCTGCGGCATTGTTGGTCGTCTGGGCAGTGGAGTACGCAGACATGGCGGCAATGTCAGAGCTCTGTTGAGAAGATATTTAACTACCGAAAAGGAAAGAGAACGTTGTCGTTTGCACTTACGTTGGCGGCCAATGATTGCATCATGCCGGAGACGGAAGTGGGGGCAGCCAAGGCATTGGGAGGGTTACTGAACGAAAGAAACAGGAATAAGACGGCCGCCACAAACACAGAACAAGGTTACCCACATGATACCGAACATGCCCTTCTGACAGTGAGTGGGTGTCCCGCAGTAGAAGAAAGTCGGGTTAGTGTCATTTACAACTTGCGTGACTAGAAGCGCATAATAAGAAATCATGTCTATCAATCCTGGGGGGAAATACTTACAGACGAAGTCCTTGTTTTGAGTGCCAGAAATGAACAGAGGATCGGAGGACTTGTTGCAAGGAGTAAGGGCCGACGATTTGGTGACGGTGTGGTTGTTGGCACCCCACATGAACTTGATGGTATCACCAACAGAGGCGTTCACTGCGAATGGGACGTAGCGGAGAACACCCTGGGTAGGAGCGACAATGACGGTGTGCGTGGCACCGCTTCCAGAGCTTCCTTCAGAAGCAGCTGTTGCTGTAGCCTGATATGATTGCATGGGAGCACCATAAGAGGCAATACATTCTGATATATGCCGTGTAAGCCTTCAACAAATTCTCCCCATCAATAATGTTTGATAGCTCACGGTTAACGCAGTCATTGTAGCCTGAGCCTCCCCAGTTGGAGTTACCAGAGCCATAAGATGGGGACGAATACGCATTCCAGGCAGCGGACGAAGTGGACGCAGATTGCCAGGCAGCAGTCGTGGTTGTCCAGGAGTTATCCACCTGGGAGTACTGGTTGTTGGAGCCGTAGTTGCCGCTGGAACCGTAGTTGCTGGAACCGGAGTTGCTCGATGCAGCGGTCATCGTGGCCGCCGCCGCAACAGTAGCAGAAGATACAGCAGCAGTTGCCCTGGTACAAGCAAGACCGCATGAGTAACATTTTCAATGGAGTGAATTTCAATTAAAGTGCTCACATCATCGCACTATTATCAGTGATGGGGGTACCATTAGGAGCTGAGACCGCCGCCTCGCCAATAGCACTATCTGGCCTGGGACGAGGAGCAGCCGAAGCAAAGCCGGAAAGAAGGACAGCAGCACCAACAAAAGGAGCAATGAAAACCATTATGAAAAGAGTCGAAAAGAGTGGACCGTAGAGGTGTGATTGTCGTAGGACTGAATAAAATAAACCTCCCTGGAGGACTGCTACTTTGAATCTCTTTCAAAGAGGGTGATCTAGAGAGAAAATGCGGTTAGAACGGGATACAGAGTTAACTATGCATGTCACGAACCTCGAATGAACGAAAGTTAGACAAGTCGAAGATCAACTCGACTAAGATAAGAGAAGAAAGAACGAAGGAAGGGAAGGGAAAGGAAAACGGCGTCAAAGAAAGGGGTGAACAAAGGAAATGAGGGAGGGAGTATTTATTGCGACGCGGAGATCCAAAGGTCCATGGATACGAGCTCAGATCAGACAGCATATTGATTGAAGATTTCTGTTGGTTCCCGGAATAGTGGGCTATTATAAGATTGGCTGAGGGTCTGAGCCCGTTGAGCGTTTGACTGAGGCCTTGGCTGAACTCTGTTGACTCCACCAGCTCTGGCGGCATCTTTGACAGGTATCTTCATCCTTCGTCTATGGCTGTATCCTACTATTAGTGGCAGCACTGGAAGCTCACCATTTTCCATGTCCCCATCCTGTTGGTCTTCCATGCACTCTCCTTGTATATCGGTTGCTAATGACAAACGGTCAACTCGGCCAAATAATGAAGTTCTCAAGGAGGGGTTCCCCAAGGTCCTGGGTTGTTGCCATCCTGGAGCAACCTGGTCGCTCCTCACCATGCCTCTATTTAGAACTGATTTTGCCAAAAATAGATGCACCCCATCTGCTTCAGGGCAGCATGTACGAGCCTCATGTCTACTCTCCTTGCTCGTCAGTACGTCTAACATCCCAACTGTTGTAGTATCCGTATACATGCACTGTAACTGCATATGTATATTCGTGTATACAAATGTCCCCCGCCCCCCGAAATGATGTACATGGGAAGATTTGTACATCTATCTCGCCGGAAGACGAAAATAAAACAAAGGTGTCCGTTCCCGTAGAACTTCGATCCCATCATGATGGCCACTCAAGAAATCTGTCAAGCTCAACACGGCTCCCATACAGGTTAATCTCTGCGAGGGCCAGATGGTAGGCCGCCTACTGCACTACGAGCTCTTGCTCCATCACCTGTCGGCACGGTTTTATCACGATGCCTGACACCCATGTCCACCTCCGACGTGAGGTTGGACCCTGCGTTTGATGCATTACGTCTGGCATCGCGCATTGCCTTGAGTCGATCGGCACCTCGCGCAGCTTTAGGTTGCGTAGGTAGGTCGCGGTCGTTTTGATCAACATTTCGAGCTGTTCGAATGGACTGGGCGGAAAATAGAGGGGCACTCGACTGGTACAAATCCCGACGCTTGGCTGGCTCAGCAACCGGAATGTCAACCTTCGCATGGTCGTCATAGCGCTCAGTCGATTGTGGAGCCGCCGGCGAAACTCGTACTCGACGTTCTCTCTCGGTGAAGAGCCAATCAGGTAGATCGGAGGGGCTTTGGGCTTTTGAGGCATGGTACGCCTTCATTGCACGAGTAAGACGAGATTCGCCACCTGGGGGTGTTTCTACTCCGCTATTAGTATTAATTAACATTAAGAAGCGTCTGGATATACCTTCACCAGCAAACGTAACGATGTTAGCAGTCCATGCTTTGCTCACATTGACGGTCAGAACAGTCGCAACGTTAGTCACTCGACTCCATATGTCATAACCGTGACCTTGAGCAGCAGCGGGGGGAGAATTGCCATCATCATCTAAACAAGTGGTCAGAAGGACATAACTAGACTTGGACATTCTACGTACCAGGGAACTGAGAACCGGATTCACTTCTAGAGTCTGCATACAAAGCCGCCCGGGTGTGAAAACTGGGTACGGATTTCGCTGCCCTACTTTCATCGTCATCCTCGAAGCTAGTGCGAGAGGAGACATACCCGCCTCGCTCACTTCTCCTGTCAAATATCGAAGAACCAGATGAGAACGAGTAAGAGGCGGAATCATCTGACCGGCGAGAAAGCGAGGGTGCCATTCTCGAAGGAAGAGGAAGAGACATATCCATCTCAGGTAAATCCTGATAGCGAGAGGGAGCTGGAGGTCGGGAATGTGAACGAGCACGGGTGGGATTCTGTGTATTAGAGGGCGTCTGCGGACGAGATGGAGTGCGGCCTGGCAGTCCAGGTCCTCGAGGTCGTGAGGTCTCAGTTCGCGCCCTTGCAACAGATACACTGGGTTGGGATGACTGCAAACGGTAGTCGCGTCCTGGAGGTTCGTTGCGCCGCCCGCGGGTCTCATCGTTAGACGAAGCACTAGATGGTCCTGCCACACGAGAGCGAGGGTTGCTAGGAAGCCCAGCTCTCGGATTACTGGGAAGCATAGTAGGGATGAAAGAAAGAAAGGAAAAAGAAGGAAAAAGACA